>DWGR01000747.1:0-19696 GCA_018247715.1 Heliconius burneyi | reverse complement strand
GGTAACAGATCAAACAGTTCTTCAGAACACTCCCCATGATAAATGCGATAGAAAACGCACAGCGAGGAGACGTCTCTACGCAAAGCCAAAGTGTCAAGCCTTTCACAGCTCATTGGATCCCTAATGAGTCGAACGGCTCTACGTTGTATGCGGTCAAATGGGTCAAGCTGATACTGGGGTGCACCAGCCCAGAGATGAGAACAGTACTCCATGTGAGGCCGAACCTGGGCCCTATATAGGGCCAAACGGTGGACTGGAAGTATCTTAATGAGAAATGTTAATACTGGGTTCCCCGCCATGCTGTTCGTTGGATATAACTAGAAGCTAGAAATTCAAGAATATTTCAATTGACTTCAAACAATAATTCATACTCACCGTCGTGGAAAGCAATGTAATGTAGGAGCTAAGTTGATCCTGTATTTAGGGCACAATCTGTTGCTACTGCAGTCACTGGATGGATATCCAAATATGATCAAGTTATTGTTAGTGATTTAGGGCGATGGATGGGGTAAGTTTTATTTTAGGTTAAACACTCTCACACTTCATACTGCCCTACAGTATGAAGTGTGAGAGTGTTTAAACACTAGGTTCCCTCTGCCTACCCTGTTAGATGCAGGATACCGCGTGAACCTATTATAAATAGGTGCACGAACGACGTTGACAAGTACATCAAAATATACTTATAGTATAACATATATTTTAATTTAAGAACTAGAATTTTTTAAAATTCAACCTCATGTAAAAATTCCGCGCCTGCTTGAAACCAATTTGGCCACATTCAGGAGACACTCGTTAAAACTTCAAAGAGCATGGCGGTACGGAACTGCTAACTAGCTTTCGCGATGGCAATGAAAGTAAGGTAAAAAAACACTTAATTTTGGGACGAAAAGGCACTGTAATTAAATGAATGTACGCAGTTGCGTTTCCGTTCCGCACTTTCTGCCGAAATTCTGGAGGCATTGCGTGTTGAGTGGCAGAAGAAACTGTAAATATAAACGTAAATAAATATTTCACTTCTTCGAGTGGGAATCGAACCCACAACCGTCGTGATACAGTCAGCGTTAGTCACAGTTACACTGCGCTTGCATGTATCGACTATTATTATTCCTACCATACCCACTGTCTTCTTTCATGGGCCGCCGTGGTGGTGACTAAGCCTTTGTAAGTAAAGTTGACAGCTATGGGTGGATTTCTACTCGGAGAAATTAATTATTTAATACTGATTTATTGAATATTGATTAATATTGAGGCCGATCGTGGTGCAGGGGCACAAGGTGTGACTGTAAAACCGACTGGTTGTGGGTTCGATTCTCTTTCGAGGAGATGAGATATTTATTTTAATTTACATTTCAATTTCTTCACTCTGGTGTCGAGGCCAAAGCGCGGCGTTGAGTTCCGCCACTCAACACGCATTGCCTACAGACAAGCGGAGAACAGAGTGTCTTAATACTAGGTTCTCTCTGCCTAACGTGTTGTGTGCGGGATACAGCGTGAAACTGATGAATTTAACAGAAAACAGAAACATTTAATATTTAACTTTACTAAACTAAAACGGTTTCACGGTAAATCATGTTACACAAATACTGTCTCCACGATCTGCATTTTAATTTTTAAGTCGTTTACTTAAATTTAATGGTGAAGCCATCTCATGGTGAACATGATGGGGAAAAACTTTCATATCATAAGATTAGTGTTACCTTAGATCCTTTACGAGACGACCTTAGAGTTTTAACGCAGAAGTAAAACCATTAAAGTGCTTGTGAATTGTATACGTGTTAGTTATGGATTCGATTTCCGCTTAAACGATTCTTTATATTTCTATATTTTGAACTCTTAATGTACTTAAGTAACGGGGCCTTACCCACTAAAAGCCCAAAAAAAGGTATTCAACAAAAAGTACACAATATGTTAAATAGAACTAACAACTCTGTATAAGATCATTCATTTGCTTAACTTCTATTTTAACACATAAAAACAAATGTGTGTGTATAATATTATTAAAAAATATATTATAATAATGAATCTTTGCGCGGAATTAAACGCCGCGTATTTCAATTCATCTAGTGAGAACGGAACTCACAATCTGTCGTGTTTACTTTAATATAAGTAATAGACTTTTTAAATTAAGGGTTATTAATAAGTAAAACCGTGTACTTTAAATGTAAAAAGCAATTAATCTCATTGACTTAAAATATATGAAAGCTGTAATGTTGCAGTAATAAGTGAGTTCAATATTATAATTGGAACGTGACCAAGTACGTTTTATTATAACCATATTCAAACCAGTCGTGGCGCAGGTGTGTAAGCGTGCGTAAGGTGTGTAGACGCGACGGTTGTGGGTTCGAATTCCACTCAGAGAATTAAATATTTAATGTTTTCATTTCATAGCTCCGGTAACAAGCCAAAGCGAGACTTTAAGTTTACTTTTTCCACCAATCAATATGCAATTACTTAAAAAATCGGCTGTCAGCGGGGAACGAAAATGTCTTAATGGGAACGGAGTGTCTCGAAAACTATGTGTCCAGGTTTCCTCTGCTTACCCTGTCATGTGCGGGATACAGCGTGTTGCTAAAATGTATATTAATAATAAACTCATTTTTACTTAACAAGGTTTTAATTTAAAATCTTTAGTTATTTTTACTTAGATAAAAAGTACATTTAAAACCTTCGTGTCACAGTGGTACAAGATTTAATTGTTAATTTAATGATGGTGAGTTTATTTTCCAGTTGGGGGAGCTGAAGTAATTTCCATTTCAGCATTCTTATACAATAAGCGCAGCATACACTCCCAACACCCAAAAGTCAATGCTTCCAGAAGTGACTTAATGGGAACGGGGATCTTAACACCAGTTTCCCAGGTTTCTTCTACCTTCCCTGTCATATGTTAAACAGTTTAAAGCTAAATAAAAATTTATTTCATACTCATCACGTAAATTCAAAAAGAAGACACGTATGTCATACACTGTAGTACGAGAGGTGACCCTGTTCCAGGCCAGAGGACAGTTGTCGAGGGAGCAAATGTGGGTTAAAACATACCATGACGTGCAGTTAAAAATAACTTTTAAATTAATGTAGGCATGTATCTGGTTTACTTCACACCCTTCCTCTTGTGCTGTGTGTGTACTTTTCATACAAAAAATGTAATAAAAATTTCTAAAATTCGTAAAATAATTGCAAAAAGATATAAAGGGATATATAGGGATTTTATTTATTTTTTTGCTTCAAAATGCTGTTTTCACATAGCAGGATACCAAGAACTGGGGACCTAGTGTTAAAACACTCCGCTCTCATTAAAAGACTTACAATCCCCAATTTCCACCGAATTTCGGAAGTATTGTTTTGAGTAGCAGAACTCAACGCCGCGCTTTGTCTCGTTACCAAAGTTAGAAAATGAAAATATAAATATTTCATCTTCTTGAGGTGTAATTGAATCCACAACTTGTCGCGTTTTCTGTTTTAGTAGATCTTCTTAATGGAAACGGAGAATGGGAACACTAGGTTCCCAGGTACCACCTATCCACAGGACACGGCGTGAAGCTAAAACAAACAAAAACAACAATGTACCCATATAGAACTTTCCAACAAATTTGAATGTAAGAAAAAACAAGTTCAAATTTTGGCATCAAAGTTCGTGGGAAATGAGCTCTCGCTTTCCGAGATGAGTCCGCTGCGGAAACGGCAAGGTGACCCGATTTTATAGACATTTGCGGAGTTGTACTTTTGGATGACATACGGTCGTGGGTTTGGACTTTGACAGAAATTCTTATTTACCGCTTTATATCAGTGACAGACATTTTGTTTGTATTTTTGCATTTAACTCGACGTCGGTTTTTGTTTGCGTGGCATTGAAGATGTAAAATTAAATATATTTTTTCTTCTTTCCATATCATCTTCAGACTATGTTACATATCAAATTTGAACCTACTTCTGTCAATCGCTCGGTAAAAGAATTAAGTTTTACACGTATTTGCAAATATACCGTTTGACATTAAAAGATAATGTGGATTTTTACGTAGAATATACTCATTCTATTGAATGAACTAAGCAGTTGAAATTTCATAATTGGTTAAAAATACTTTTCACTTATGCATGATTTTTACCGCATAGTTTCAACACTGACACTGATTTTAAATACTTAAACACCGTCGTAGATTTACACCTTCCGGGAGGCAGACTAACGACGTACTGACCCTGACTCTATCCATCAAAAACGTCACTTCTTATAGCCGTTCCCTCACCTCTTATAAATAATTATGTGGATATTATTATTTTATTTTCTGTAAAATAACGTCACACTGACAATTGTCTTACATGATATACTCGTATGGACATTTTTCCTTTTGAGGTACGGAATCCTAAACTACTCATTTTCCCCATTTAATCGTACAAAGTATATAACAGGGTAGATAAGAGAAGCCCAGTGCTGACATGAATAGATCCCCACATACTCGTGTTCTTAGGGCATTTCTTGGTGAGTTGCGGGACTGAACGCATTCCCTCGAATGGTGATCGAACCCGCACTATCAGACGCTGTCCCACTACGCCACAACCTCTTAAATTCACTATCACAACGAAACAAGATGTCGCAATAAAACTTAACAGTTATTCCCACGAACTCCTTCATACGAACTTCCTCCATATATCCTCTTGATTATTTCACCAAGTTTCCATTGCTTCACTAATTAAACGTAGATTTAACACCAAATTGTACTATTTGGTTAATGAAGTAGATTAGTTTTGAACTCTTCAGTATGTGATAAGAGTGAATAGTGCTAACTGAGGCTTAACTTGAAGTTTTACAGTATTCTGTTATAATGATGGGTTGAACTTAGTTTAAGAGGAATAGAGTATAATATACTTAAAATTATTTATTATTGAGGATGTCGTGATGGTTGTAGGTTTGATTCTCACTTATGGGAAATAATTGTTTTCATTGCCTCGGTTTGCTAAAAAGACAAATCGTAATGTTGAGTTCCAGCAATCAACAAGCAATGTTTAGAAAAATAAATAGGATACGAGACACTATAGGTCTCTCTGGCTATTATATGCAAGATATAACTCGGAGTGAAAATAATGTTTGTCTTTATCTTCTTCCTGGCATTCCCCGGGTATTTCCAGGGTTTGCCTTCCTACTCAACCTACTTCACTTTGCACCGTCTCTCACGGTCCTCGGTGGTTAGACCATTGGCTCTCATGTCCCGCATCACGACATCCAACCAGCGCTTACTTGGGCGTCCTGGAGATCTCACTCCAGGAACTGATATAGCAAGGCACTTGCATCCGACATAGTTCTTAGGCCGGCGCGTAGCATGGCCCACGTTCGTATTCATAATAAACTTTGTTATTTTAACTTCATGATGTAGCTACCTAGTGTTAAAACTCTCCGTTTCTTACTTTCCACTGACGTTTTTTCGAGACATAAATACTAAATTATTAGTATTCATAATATTTAAAGGTTACTACTAGGTTTAAAGTCTGCCGTCGTGGTGCAGAGGCAGAAGCATGCGGTCTGCTGCATCGTCTGGTTTAAAATCAACGATTGTGGGTTCAATTCCCACTGGGGGAATGAAATATTTAATATTTTCATTTCATCGCTCTGGTAGCGAATCAAAGTGCAGCATTGATTTCCGCTACTCAACACGCAATGTCTCCAGAATTCGTCACTGAGTGGGGAACCAAAATGACTTAATGTGTTTCGAAGTATCTTAACTTTCTTAAATTTACCCAATTTAAGTGAACTTTAAAGTATTTTTGTGTCATTTTACGCGAAATTGACAATACATTCATTTTTATAAGTTAAAATACGTTTAATAATAATGAGAACATTTTCTGTTCTATTGTCTTCTAAGTTTTGCACCCACTTTATCAAAAGCAATACGAGTTTCGAGTAATCTGGTATTTCATTACAAGCAAGTTGGCGGCTGCGAGATCGGTGACTTGTATGTGTTCTTTGTATGGGGGGACACTGAGATAACATCATAAGCAAATAATACTTAATTCTATTTATATGGTTCACATATAGCAAGTATCGCTGTCCCTAACAGTTTTCTACTGTTTTATTTAACTAGAAACTCAAACGTGGCTACCTCGATAAGCAATCTATCCTACATAAAAATAAATTTTCAATTCAAAGCAGTAGTTTCTGACATTTCTTGACAAAAACATCTCTCACCACTAGGTTCCTATGTTCCCTTCCTACCTTGCGAGGTGCAAGCTACAGCGTGAAGCAAATGAAGCAAACAAATAACATAAAAAAATTGAATTTTGTTCTTAGTTATGAAATTTAGCATTTGAATGGAGAATTTACAAAGCTTGGAATTTGATATCACTCACCAGACAATCATTGCTACGTGCTGCTATCTATATAAATAACCGTGTGTTCTTAGAATAGGATCACCCTGGTACTGGTGGTGTCGTAAGAGGCGACTAAAGTACGAGTGGGAGAGTGACGCCGCCAGCAATGGCGACACGCATGGGCAGGCTCGACCGGATAATTACCACCCCCGGCATTTAAAACCAGCGTGAAGTAGTGGCTTTATGCCACTGCGTTTCCAAAAGCTGGCAACGCACCAGTAGCTCCTCTGGTGTTACGCGGTGTCGTGGGCGGCGGTGATCACTTACTATCAGGTGACCCGTACGCTCGTTTGCCATGCTTTTACCATAAAAAAAACAAAAAGAAATTACATAACTTACTTGGTTCACGCTTTATCCCTTGTGGGAAAGCAAAAGGGAAAGGAGTGGCAAACGCTAAAGCAATCTGTACATCTAACTAGTTAAATAAAACCCAGTGTACATCGATCGTAACGAGCTCGCTTATTCCATCCAGGTGGGTAGGTGAACAAGTAAATTGGATTTGAAGTTCTTTAATCTTCTAGAAGTTGTACTGCGTAAGATGTTTTATCAATTTGAATGTTGAGTAAGTCTTTACGAAGTGGGCTTATTCTTATCTATGGTTAGCGTTTAGCGTCTGGAAGTTAGTTTCTTATATGATTTAGGATACATACATATTTATTAGATATAATTGTGTAGAAGAATAGATGATTTCTCAGTATTTTTTTTAGTTTCACCTGTATCACGTATACCGCAGGGTGAGTATATTTTTTGTGAGACATTATTTATTGTTTGATGGAACTCAATGCTGCACTTTGTCTCGTTGCTAGAGTGAGGAAATGAAAATAATCCATAAATTGAATTCACAATCGATACGTCTACGGTCAGACGTTTTAAAATTTCCAAAAAAACATTTAATATAAAATTTAAACGTACTAGAATTTGAATCTATACCCATTTTGTTAGTTTAATATAAATAAAGAAGTATTTTGTAGATACAGAAGAGATAAAGTGAAAGTTTTTAAAAATTACCATACGCTTAAAAAAGTAACACTGAAAAAAAAGTAAAAAAAACTTTTGAAACTCAGTCTCGGAACGTTAACACAGTTCAAACAGCGGAACTCCATCGGTTTCAGTAAATTCTAGGCGGCGGTAGAAATTAAATGTAAAGCTGGCTGGTTAAATATAAACTGGTCGTTCTAACTAAATAATTATTATGTTTCTGATCATCGTCGTCAGCTTGGTTGGCTTACTATCCAACATCCCTGAAATTTCCGCATGCTGAATCTTTTCTATTCTATCCTATACAACTCTCTCTCTCTATTTAAAAGATCGATTCTGTTTCCAAGGTTCCAATCCACTTCTTCGTCTCTAATAGGTAAGAATAAAACAATTGTGGAGTGACAAATCGCGGCGTTGAGTTTCGCTGCTTAACACGCAATGTTTCGCATATTGGGTTGAAAATGGGGTATAGACTCTTAATAGCTGGTTCTCTCTGCCTAAACAGGGAGTCAAATGGCTGACTTGTTAATGTCTCTAAAATCGACGGAGTAAACGTCCAAAGTATCTTAACACTAGATTCCTTTTGTGTCTGTCCTGTCCTGAAGCGGCTTTAAGTTACGTGAAACGTTAGTGTCTATCATTGTCATGGGATCAAATGCTATATGGGGAAATGTTGTTTCTTATAATAAATAGATAGATAAATAGTTGAGATGATGAGATGATTGACCCCCGTTCTATTGACACAGTTCCTATACGCCATCTCATTACCTTTTCCATACATTTACATCATTAATTATACTCATGTAAATTTGGAAGAGTTCAAACTACCTTCATAATGTATTATTTAAGTAAGCCTGTAAGAGTATTACCATTTGCAATTCTGATGCAACGGGAAATGCCTTGAAAGGATTTTTCAACGTACATATTTGTAGTATATATTAGGGACTGCTTATTATATATAGAAGCGCAGCGGCACAGCATCTAACTGTGTACGTGATGGTTGTGGGTTCGATTTCCACTCGGAGGAATGCACATTCGTGTAAGTACCACGACAAAACACGGCGTTGGTTTCCCACAGTCAACACGGAATGTCTAATTTTTTTGTATTTTAAGGGCCAAACGAACATAACTGAGATACTCCTCCGACCACTTGCGGATCTGCAGTCTTAGGGAAAGAAAGTTACCCACCCTGCACAAAAAACACTACACAAATTAAAATATATAATACATCGTCATTCTATTCAAATTTAGGTTTTCCATAGACATAAGCACTCGACGTATAGCATCTCCTTTTTGATGAGAGAAAAACAATCTATGGTGCTACGTTTGATTTTCGCTTGATCATGGCATTAATGTACCGTTAAGTTGTTATGGAGGGTTGCATACGGTATTTATTGATTAATATACAAAATATGAGTCGTGGATTTTATTTAGAGGCCGTCGTATTGCAGCGGTAGAAGCATGCGGTCTGTCGCATCGTCTGGTGTAAAATCAACGATTGTGGGTTCGATCCCCACTCGAGGGAGTGAAATATTTATTTACGTTTATATTTTCATTTCTTCGCTCTGGTATCGAAGTAAAGCGTGGCCTTGAGTTCTACCACTCAACACCCAAAGCCAACAGAATTCGGTGGAATGTGGGGAACTGAATGCGCTATCACTATGTTCACTCTGCCTACCCTGTTGTTTTGTAAATAGGAATTCAATACGGAATTTGGCGGTAAGTGGGGAATGGAGGTATTTTAATGGGAATGTTTTTTTCTAACTATAGGTTTTCAGTTCCCTCTACTTACCCTGCTTTGTGCGGGATACATAAAAAAAATAGCTAAAAGGACCCTAGGGATGACTTAGTATCACTCACATTTCTGTGCACCGCCTAGTTTTGTAGATATTGCGTTGAGTGGCAGAATTCAACGCCGCGTGTTGCCTCGTTGGTAACGAGGAAATTAAAATAACCCTAAATACTGGACACTGCGCTGCTGTGGCTCGAGATACTCTATTTTTATTCGGCTACAAAGGAACGGTTATATCATTTATGTATGTACTCGTATAAATAAAAATTAAAATCTCGATTCTGTCTGTTAGTTCCAATCCAACTTTCATGCTAAATTTCAACTTTCTAAGTCCAGTAGATTCGTCTGTGCGTCATCTGTCAGTCAATCAGTAACGAACAAGTTTTCTATATATAAGGCATTTTAGATTATAATTTAAAATGTATCCATACATAACAAACAAAACTACAAGTATAACAATCACTCCACAAAACTACGCGTTTCACAATGATCCAGTTAAAATGCCGCGTCTGTATGGCCGTATAGGAACACTCGTTAAAACTTTAAACAACTATATGCATAGGCGTTAGTTACTAGTTGGGAAAAGTTAAAATCCAATGGAGTTGCCTGAATTGGATTTTTTTACCGTTGTTAAGTTACGTTTTTGTTGCCGTAAACTCTTTATTGTTGTGGGAGACGATATTTTTTCTTAATTTAACGCTAATCAAAAGGAACCCAACGTTAGACAATCCCTTCTCCGTGCATCGCCTAACTTTTGAAACATTTAAAGAGGACTCGGTGACATGCTTAGATTTGTTACCAAACTAAGGAAATGACAATGGAAACGGGAAATCTACGCCAAGGCACCTGAAATGAGTAATATTTCTTATTACTACTCTTTTTTGTAGCTGCACATAGGAGGATGGGCAAAGGTAACATGGAAACCTAGTGTTAAGACAAACTGGGAACCTAGTGTCTCTTTTTAAGACACTTCTGTTTTACTTTCTGGCAAAATCTCGAGGCATCACGTGTTAAGTTTCGGAATTCAACGCCGTGCCTCATAACAAAAATGAGGAAATATTTATATAATCTCCTAGAGTGGGCATCGAAACCACGACCGACGTCTAAAGTTGACCTTAGCCGTTATTCTACGGGGGTAGAAAACAAAAATATATAACAAACTTACAAACGTATCATAGAAATTGAGGTTTTTATCTATCATTCTGTAAGTACAAGCACATTCACGGTGTACCCACTCGTGCGTGGCCTCATCGATATTTTCTCTTACATTTAACATTGATTTACTGTTAGAGGAAACCAAAGGCTGTAATAAGAATAAATTCGTATCCACTAAGTCACTAAGCCTTAAATTTTATTGGCTAGTTTGTTTTATGAGATGGAAATATGCTTGATTTCGCTTATTATAATACTACACGCGGCTCCGCCCGCCTAACTTGATTGCTATTTTATAACTAAATGGTACTTAATTTTTACATAAGAGATAGTCTACGAGTATGTATTATTATGACGTATAAACTATATTTCTGTAGAGTTTCATCTAAATCTGTTTAGTAGTTTTTATATGAAAATGCAAAAAACAACTACTAGCTTTCACATTTATAATATTAGTAGGATGATGTTCTTGGTGTATATAAATTTATAATGTTAAATTTAATTTATTTTTATTCTTTCGGTAGACTGAACGGTCCCAAAAAAATATTATCTTACCCTGAAAAAAAAACGTTCTGCTTGAAAAGGTGTAAAGCTGTTTTTTTTAAGTAAAAGTGCATTTATTAGCATATTTTTTTAAACCTACGTTTTCTCATTAGCTTAAGAGCGCCATGAAGAGGATGCTTCATGTATCGACGATACGCGCAGGCGATAACCAAAATAATTCAGGTATATTATAAGAAATGCTGCCATAGCTAAAGATGTTGTTCAGCACGATAACTATTTCTCATTGACATATAAAATTAAACGCCTGGAAAATCTGACGAAGATCCATAAAAAACTACGTAAAATTTAAGAAATAAGGAAATGGTAAGTGACTAAGAAACAAGATGTGCGCTACCAAATAAAAGTTCCCTGAATGTGAACGGGAAAGTTGTAAGCTCGATTTTCACTCGGAGTATTTTCACATGTGCAATCCTTTTTTCCTTCCATCTTACATGCCAATGTGCTGAGGAGAGTGTTAAAGCTGCTCGTGAATCTATCTGTGACAGAAGCGACCCACTTACAAATGATTACGTAAAAATCGTCAACTCCTGCCTACGCAATCGTCGTTGACGTACTGCAATGTCGAGGCCTCCCTAGCACCGCCCTTAGCACATTGTTATACTGGACACGCAGGGCATTGTAGCTGAGCCGCGTAAAGTTAGACCAAAGGCGGCAGGTGTAAAACGATTGGCAGTAGTAGGCGAGTACTTATACTCAAGTACTTGCCTAAGTGGAACACAATTTAATATGAAATTCAGTTCGTATTGAGTATTTTAGATATTTCCTCTAAACAAAAGAAAAACGCTCTTTTTAGTATGGTACCTGAGTCCATTTACCTCCGCCCATTCTTCACAAATTTTCAGTAATTTTTTAAGCCCACTGGCTGACGGACTCAATAAACCAAATCATCTGCATAACTTATATTTTCATGGAAATGCCATCGATTTAACACCCTACTCCAGCTCTATTCAGTTTTGGCTTTAAATAATTAACTTAAATGGAAGTAGTATGTAGATGGTCATTAGCTTCACGCTTCACATTTTATTCCTAGCGGAGTAGCCTGAGAGTTATAAAGTCCACTCAACCGAGCGGCCACTAGTTTTAAATTAAAAGCACTTTTTCTAATAAGAACTTACATTATTTTATCTAATAAGTCATTACATTAAATTTTTGGTCTCTTTTTTATTTATAATGAAATAGGTATGCTGAGGTAATATCGTTTGGTGACAAATAAGGCGTAAAGCTAAAAAGAATTTAATATATAACTACCGCAGGAACAATGGTGTGAGGTACACCCTAATACCGGGATGCGCCGGGATGAGAAACAAGAAAATATAATGTAACACAAAAATAGAGATTGTATTTGTAAAGGATCAAAATGATATTTACCGCGCACAAATATGTCAGTGGTATCTTTTTATTCTTCGATCATGAATGGTGTGACTTAGTTAAACTTAAACAAGATTTCGTCCGCGACGGAGCCCTTACTCACGAAAAATCATTCATATTTTGTTGTAAGTACTGATTATCAGAATAGAGGTCAATCGTGGAGCAGGGGCAGTGTGACTGCAATCGTGATAGGTTCCAGGTTCTTGACTCCGACTCAAGGAAATTAAATATTTCAAATGTTGATGAGGCAAAGCGCGGCGTTGAGTTCCGCCAGTCAACGTACAATCCGGGGAATGAAGTGTCTTTACACTAGATTCCTTCTTTCGACCCTGCTGCGTGAAGAATACTGTATGATGTTAAAAAAAGAACTTAATTTTTGATCTGGTAGAAGATTTTTTTAATAAAAACAATTGCAAACTTGACCATACACGGCATAAAATACTTGGCAATGCTCCTACAAAGAGAACCAAAAAGTATGCATTTCGATGTTTCGTTTCGTTGTGGCACTATGAGTAATAGCCTGTGCCGATCTGAGTGATGGCGGGATGGCAAGACGGCGTGCGACAAAATGGCGGCTGAATGTCGATCATCGTCCATGTTAATAGATCGATATAGTTATTAAATTTAATGTTTAAATAGAAATATCATTGTTTTATTTTAATAAACGTCATATGTTTTAGAAATACAGGTTATAATAGCTTGTGTTAATGTGAATGATGGCGGGAAGGCAAGTTGGCCTCCGTTAAAATGGCGGTCGTGTGTGGATTTTATGTTATACGTTAATGTTTAGTAATTTAAGAGTTAAAAAGCAATGGAATTGTTGTAATATATTAAAAAAGAAGCGTTAGATTTGATATATTAAAAAATACAGCTTTAAGCTATATTTACAGTAGGGTACATAAAGGGAGCCTGGTATTTAACTACTCCAGTCCCAACTTTTAGCTTAGATTACGAGACATTGTGTTTTGAGGGGTGCAACTCAACGTCTCGCTTTTCCTTGTTTCCAGAAAAATAAAGAGATAACAATTCACTCTCCCTAGTGGGAATCGAAGCGACAACCGTTAAAATTGCACTGTAACAAAATGGCCTCAAGTAACTCTTCATTTTCACACAGTGAAACCTAGTATTAAGATACTACTATTTTCCGTGTTAAGTGGAGGAACTCAAAGACGCGCTTAGCCCCGTTAATAGAGCGGCAAAATTAAAATATTATAATTCATTCCCACAAGTGGAAATCGAACCCACAACAGTCACGTTAACAGACCCCGCGCCACGACCCCTCACGACAAAGTATACCTCATAATTAAGTAACTAATATAACAAAAACTTATAAAGTCAATACAAAGGTTTTATTATACTTACAAAGCAGAAGTACTCTTACACTAACCAGCAAATTCGAGAAGAGACTTGATATTTATAGAAAATGTAATTAGTATTTACAAAGTGGGTTGACGGTTGTTTTTTTATATAAACATAAAATTTTCTCTACTCCGCGAGCTCTTTGACGAAATATTTGTGAAAATATGATTTAAATTCAGTTTTAAAAAAGAAAAATATGAAAAGCATAAATTGGATAAGTCAAAAGCAGGTAAGTACTGTAATAATCATTGAGTTAATGTCATCGTGATGTAATTGGCTGTTGAATTGGTTTTATAGCTTCACACTGTTTCCCTTTTATAGCCAATTAGAGAAAGAGTGTTAAGACACTTTATTTTCTACTTTCTCTTTCTTAGCTATATTTAAATGTTCGTAAGAATATTTTTCCTTCTCTATATGCGGGATGTTAAAAAAAATGAATTTCTGTATCGAGTGAATATAAGTATGCAGTATTTTCATATATATGATTTTGTATGTATATTTTAAGCTGAAACGATAAGTACCTTTTACATTCGAGTGGCTTCTTAATTTAAGTTCAAAATTTCAAAACTAAATCTCTACAAATTATCTATATATTTTTGAATTTGAACTTTAGACTTACTAGGATAGGCATAGCGAACCAACCTACTTAATACATTCCGTTCATCACACACCGCCCAATTATTAAGACATTGCGTGATGATCGGCGGAACTCTATGCCGCTCCCTGTTTTGGTTTCAGTGAGATGAAAATAATGAGATTAAGAATAAATGTTTTTTGTCATCCATTATTTAATTAGTATAGGCAAAGTTGAAATGATATAGATATAAACGTAGATCTGAATAAAATAATTTATTTTATGTACGTTCTCCAAGTGGCGAATGAACCTGTAACGATTCCCTGCCGGGGGAAAATATTGTTTGGTTTCCTAACTATAGTAAGAAGACAAAGCGCAGCGTTAAATTCCGTCATTCAACACACAATGTGTCGGAAATTGGGCGGAGTGTTCTAACACAAAGTTTTTTATCTACTTCATACGCGGGATATAGCGTGATGCTGAAAGAACAAAAAAAATATTATTTTCCTTACACCTACTCGTACGTTATAATGAGAATTGTTGTGGCACGCGGTAATTTTCAAAAGAAATCCTTATCTTAGTGGAGTAAGATGCGTTTGTAGGTCAAGAGTCTTTTCTTAGTGCAATAGTATTGTTCATAATTATGAGTGTAAGAAGGCGTTGAATACGTGATACGAGAAGTGCGGGTTCGAATCTTGTATTATATACTAGTAGATTTGACACACTCTGTGACTTTTGACTGTATACCGATGATGATGATGATTTGATGTATAGACTGTGAGTGGAAAATTATATATTTTCCACTAAGAAATAAATAAATAAAATTAATCAGCTTCACGCTGTATTCTGCGCACAACAGGGTAGGCAGAAGGAACCTAGTGTTAAGATACTCCGTTCCCCACTTTCTGGCGAATTTTGGTGGCATTGCGTGTTGGGTGGCAGAACTCAACGCCGCGCCTAGACACCAGAGCGAAGAAATGGAAATATAAACGTAAATAAATATTGCGCGTTCTTGAGTGGGGATCGAACCCACAACCGTCACGTTACAGTCACACCCTTGTGCCGTTGCACTACGACGACTAAGTAATAACACTAAATGAGTGAAGTATTTTAACGCTTCCTCTGTCTTCCCTGTTGTACGCGGGATACAGCGTGAAAATGTTTTTTTCTTTTACTGAAAACAATAATAAATTAAAAGTTGGCTTACAAAATACTTTACAGTTGGTCCAACACCTAGCTTAGTGTACCAAGTGCGACCTGAGACGACCTGTTACCATTTCCATAAGCACGCGTGCTCAAGTGGGGGAAACACAAAAAAAGAGGTTTTCCATGTCCAAATGAAGTGTATCTTGAGCATGACCCATTTTAGTAAATTAACATGTTTTAGGAAAATGTTCTAGACAAGTTTATTATTGAATGTTTTTGTAATATTTAGTTTACATTGATACGTTCGCAGCACAGCTGGTGATTATCATAAGCTATAGTCATGGGTTCAATTCTACGCGAGGTATTTTTTAGTTTCATACTGTATCCTGCACATGGCAGCGTAGGCAGAGGCAGAGGGAAACATCACTATGTTACCATGTTCCCTCCGGAGAACGCGAGAGAACGGAAGTGTCTTAATGAGAATATAGTGAACGTGTCTACAAAACTTTATAGGTTTTCCGCCGAAGGCATTGCATTTTGGCTGACAAAACTCAACGACACGCTTTGCCTCTTTAGCATAGCGAGGAAATGAAAATATTTTATTCCCCCGAGTGGGAATCGAATCCACAACAATCACGGAAACATTCACACACTTGTGCCACGAGTGCCTCTCATGCCGACATTCTAAAATACCTAATATAACGTGTACATTATAAAAATCAAAGAGTAAGACATTTAGAACACGTGAGTCGAGTCACTTCAGTGCTTCATACGACGCTTCGTGAACTCTATACAAACTTGCCATACTGGAGCAATTAGGCTAATAGCGCTTAGCAAGTATATAACTTTGTCGTTACTTATCATCTTTTATATTTCATTTGAGGCTCTCGTGGCGCAGTGGGAGAATTTGACTGGAAATATGATGGCTGTGGTTCGGTTTTAACACTAGTTTTTCATATGACTACTCTGCTTTAAGCGGGATAGAGATTGAATTTAAAAACTCAATTGGAAAATCTCTTTCTTTTTTATTATTATTAGAGAGTAATTTAATATTTCTATCCTGATGACGTTTTTAAACTCCGTTTTGATAAGTTATACTCAAATTTTAAACTATTTATTTAATTGCCGAAAATTTTTAGTGACGTGATGACTTCTTTAAGTATTTATTTGATTATTTTCAGGGAAAAGGTAGATTTTTTTAATAACAGGTTAGAGTTGAGTAGAGAAAACGTACTGAGAAGTTACGCAGTTTTTCCTTCTCCGCTTGTTTTGATTGATTACCTTGTTTTAGTACCGATATTGAAGAATAATGTTATTCACATTGATTAGAAAAATAATATTACTTTGTCTTCACGCTATATCCCGCATATAGCAGTATAAGCAGGGTGAACCTAGTGTTAGGACACCCCATTATCCTACTTTTTCTCAGACATTATGTATTGAGTGACAGAATTTAACGCCGCGTTACATACCTACGTATGTAACATAACTATCATACAAACTATACCAACCAATCCATAAACCTTGTCTTTCCGCTACAAAATTAAAGAAATCAAGCGTGTTTGAAGTGAAAACTATTTGTAATGTACCGTCGGGAATAGAACCTGTAACGATTTATCTTCATTTGTCGGCTCTCAGTGGTAGAAGAGTAATAGATTGGAGTTAGCGCTTTCTCATGCATATTGTTTTTATTTTAAGTTTGTGGAATGTATAGTTTGTTTATTTAAAACTAGATTTTACCTGTGGCTTCTTTTTCGTGGCCAGATGGATCATAAGTAAGAGAGAAAAGATACGAGGCCAGCCCTGCCGCGGGGACATAAGCGTTGGATTGTAAGCGCTGCAGATTGTGGGCTTAATTCCCATTCGGGGTAGTGAAAAATGTTTGCTCTGGCAACGAAGCAAAGTATGATGTTGAGTTCCGCTACTGAACTACGAGAATTCGGTGGAGAGTGGAGAATGCTATAATAACGAGGCAATTGGCGGCGTTGACTTCCGGCACTTCACACGCAATGCCTCCAGAATTCGGCGGAAAGTGGGGAATAAAAGTTTTTACTGGAAATGGAGTGACTCAACCAATAAATAACATGTATCCTTATGTTATTTTTTTAATCATATTTAACGGTGGTCCGTTGTGTCAACTACAAAACCCAAATCGAATAGGAAGCTTGAGCTATCTTTCTCAGTTAAATCAAATCCTAAGGGAACCTAGTGTTAAGACACTCCGTTCCCTATTTTCCGCCGAGATTTTGGAGGCATTGCATGTTGAGTGGCGGAACTCAACGCCGCTCTTGGCCTCGACACCAGAGCGAAGAAATGAAAATATAAATGTATATAAATATTTCACTTCCTACCCTCTAGCTCTAACCCACAAGCTTCCGGTTACAGTCACACCCTTCTGCCGCTGCGCCACGTGTTGTACTTAGTGCTTGCATATAAGAATCTACATGATAAATATCAGCGTTCTAAATGTTACTTAATTAAGATGTTTCTACCGAGGGCCATTTCGTGTATTAGCTGTTATAACTATTCAACATAAAACATGACGATTCTGGGTTCAATTCCCACTTTGGAAAAGTTTGTTGTTTGCATATTTGCTAACGATAGCCAGATGAAATCCTTCTCTGAGTTCCGCTACTTAACGCGCAATGCTTTTAAAATTTGAATTAAGTGAAATGGAATGGAACGGAGACTAACCTTGATGTAAAAGGACCCTTAATGTAACCTTAAAGCGAAAAAAAAAAAGAAAAAACCGTCTTAGATATAATAATTGATAGAAGCTCTTCCTCATTATTTACTAACTATGCCAACATATCACATTTCTGACAGTTCAATCTTGCTCCATACTAAAATAATGAAGTTAACATTCCACTGACACTAAATAATGAAGTGGCGAACTTCAAATGAAGTCTTCAGTGAAGTTTGAGTAACAAATAAGAACGTATCTTATCAGACAGGACAGGAGGCCAAACGCGCAAATAGCGAAGTGAAGTGTAGCCTCATTAAAACTTTGGCGGACAAATTGATGGAAGTCGAGGTAAATATGTTGAGATTTGTTCACATTAGAATAAAAAAATATATATTACTATTTTGTTTGTTATTTTTTGTATATATGTGTAGAGAAATTTATTAATTCTCGTGGATAAGGATTGAATCCACAGTCGTCGCGCTTGAAGTCAAACGCTGTCCCACTCCGCTTCTATGGTCTCACTAGATTTTCTATTAATTTAATTGTTAGCTTCACGCTGTATACCGCATTAAGTAGGCAGAGAAGACCTGAGGAGACACTCCTTCCCCGCTTATTGCCTAATTTTAATTTTGGAATTCAACGCCACGCGATGTCTACTTTAAACTTTTATATTCTGATACTGCACTATGATAGCGTGATAATTTTTTTTATGTATATAAAGAATATATATTTAACTTATAAATATACAATATGAAGACGCCCTTATCTCTCATCAAATCATCAAAGTTACCTGATACGATGGCGAATAGCGAACTTCGTGACGGATTACATTTGTAATTAAGGCGGAATTATCTAAAGGAGGCTTAATGGGATATCGATATAAGGAATCTGTTACCCTGATATATATTTTACTAAGAAATTTATTTACTCAGACGCTCCATTCCTCGGTACATTTTATTGAAATAAAAGTTATATAATTGTGTTGAGCGGAAAGTGGAGAACACAGTGTTTTAACTCACGAAGATAAAAAAGTTTGTTTGGGTGAACGCGCAAATCTCAAGAACTGTTGGTTCGAAATGAAAATTTATTTTTTTGTTGCCTAACATTTACCAAGATATGCTATAGTTATATTAGATCAAGAAAATAATAAATAATAATATTTTTTTACCAAGATATGCTATAGTTATATTAGATCAAGAAAATAATAAATAATAATATTTTTTTGCTTCAGCCTGTATCCTACACACAGCGCGGTATAAGCAGAGGGAACCTGGGAACTTAGAGTTAAGGCACTCCGTTTCAATTAAAGCACTTCACTTGAGCATTTAGAATGTGACATATGTCAAATACAACTAACGCTAAATTATTTAAGGCAAAGCCGCAGGTGAAGCTTATAAATATAAAAAAATATACGGATATTTTCGCTATTTGATGGTTTTTATTGCACTCGCTGTACTAGAATATGTAAATAGCAAATTATTTATCGATTGGAATGTCGTTCATGAACATTGATTGCTGTTTATATCATTTAATTGAGTAATTTTGATGAAAATTCTTAATTTTCGTATTAAATTGTAATCTTAATCGAATGTTAAGCGATTGATGGTTTAATTGAAATACCATTTGGACAGTATGGAAGGAGTGCGACTTCGATTCCTTGTGCGCTAAAACTTCAAACGCTTGGTATTTTGTGACCACGATGTAATGATTTTTCTAACTTAGT
>DWGR01000746.1:0-19701 GCA_018247715.1 Heliconius burneyi | reverse complement strand
TCTAGTGATATGACACTCCGTTCCCATTGAGCCACTTCATCACCACACTTTGTCTTGTTATCAAAGCGAGGAAATGAAAATTATTCTATCCTCTAAGTGGGAAGTGAACTCACAACCGTCATGTTTATAGTTAGACACTGTGTTGCTGCGCCACGACAGCCAGTATGCAACTGTTATAATATTTATTTATTATAAGTAGTGCGTAAATATATCAAAATAAAGTGCCTTTCTATTCTTCCTAATCGCTGATATAAAAAACATAGATTGGTTGAACACAAAGGGTCTGTTCAACCCCTTGTTGCGGAAAAACGTTAAATTTACTGAGTTTGGGTCATTCAAGTATTCTGGTAAGGACATATTTACTACTGTCGTATTTCTTTGAACTGATTTTCTTATAAATGGTAGGAGCTGGAGCAATACTCTATGCTATTTGTTCCATATACGAGAAAATATAGAAGAATATAAATGTTTTGTTTTTTAAATCCGTGTCTTATCTTACGTGTAGCCTAGTATGCAAAGAGAACCTAGTGGTAAAACAATATGTTTCTCATGCACCAATGTCGCATTTATATAATATGTCTATATATATTTATATAATGATGAGAATACATTTGTAAAAATTCAAATATGAAATGGAAATTCCAGCTTACATTTGAGAAAAAATGTGTTGGTAGTACTGGAAGGTCATCTAAAGTATGAAGATTCACCAAAGGTGCTATTGGGAAATGATAAAATGAAATTTTCGTGGTTTTCGAAAGTAAATTGTGAATATGAAAAATAGATGACAAAATGATCTAACCACCGAGGACGTTAAAGACCGTGCAAAGTGGAGTAAGCTGAGCAGGACGGCAGGCCCTGGCAATAGCCGGGATTAATGCCAGGATGAAGAAGAAGATGAAAAATAGATGACAAAAAGAAAAGGAAAATAGAAGAACATATTCCTAAGTTATATTTTTTTTTTCAAAACTCGGGTGAATGAATGATCAGTACAGTCAGTCAGATTATAAATCCAAATGACAAATAGTCAACGCTTCAGTTGTCAAGCATACTCAAAGAAATGAAAAAGTTGCTTATTGTAAGAATTTACATGGCATCATTACATACTGTGATTAATGATGACGGTGCAATTTCATTGGAACCAAATTTTGTTTGGAGATCTGTGTCATGGGGTGACCATATATATTTTTTAATATACATAATTTGGAATATATATATTTGGATTTCTGGTAGGAATTCTTAGGAACCTATGAAAATATATTGTATATATTTTCTTAAACAGGATTTTTGTAAGGATTTTAAACTCTAAAAAAATGCATAAAAGCTGTATAGATGGAAGTTATTAATATCTATAAAAGACTATTTATCAATAAATGGTAGCGGATTAAAATTATTTTTTAGGGCACCACAAGCAACATTACATAACTAAACTTACTTAACTTGATCTTATTTAAATATTAGAATGGTGGAAGCTAGAGCTGAAGAATCTTTTGGTAACAAGGAAACGTTTATATATGCATATTTTTATTTGAATTTTCCCAATGTTTTCAAAATAAGGCAGAAAGAAGAATGTTACCTAGCCTAAGCTAGCTGTACTATACGGGAAAAACAATGAAACATTTTTTTCTTCATCTTTTATATCTAAGAATAAAAAATATAACCATAACCGTTGTCACCCTACTATCTATCAAAAATATAATACAATATTTATCCATTACACCAATTGCTCGACTGACAATAAATCACGCAGAGGACTGACATCCAAGTTTTTGACAAATGGGCCGCAGAAACAAGAGACGCGAACGAATGATGTGTGAAACAATCTTGCTGTGAGGAAAATATGATTTTCTTGTATTCTATTGTGGGATTATCAAATGACTTGCCTGCCACCATTCAAAAGATAACTAAAAATCTAGGTATTGAACAGAATAGGTATAGGGAACCTTTTTTTTCATCGAGAACACTTTTACGGCTACGTCACTAGTGTTGAATTACGTGGAACTTATGGACCGGCAGTTTGTCCACGGTACTCATTAAAATCTGACTGTGTTCCTCTTCGATTACCACAGTTCAATGCTATGGGAGCTAGGAGATTCTTTCATAACCCCGGAGGCGGTATACGGAAGCTAAAGTTAAAATATTTGTTGCCCTTTCGCTCTAGTAAGCATCGTGGCTGTTGAGGAATGAATTACTTTTATTGGCGTTGGGGTTCGGTACTCAACACGCAATATCTTATCGAAGTATCTTAAAACTAGGTTCCCTCTTCCCACCGCAGGTTGCGATAGGTAGGTAAAATACAGCATAAAGCTAAAAAAATACGGACTATAGTACTCGTATATACGGTACTAGAAATATATTATTTCATTTGTATTCTTTTATTTCTCTAAAACTAACAAAAGCAACTTTTTCTTAAACTTTATGTCCTCAACCCAACAGTTAGTGAGCACTGGGGTCACATTGAGGTAACTGTTACGATCGTGCAACTCTATTGGGATTTGTATGTAGCTTTAAAACTGTATAACCTTTTAGTTTCTAGTTGGTTCTATCTTAACATTATATAAATTAATACCTTAAAAAACAAAAAAAAAACACTCTATTTTCAACAGAAGATTTCAATAAGACAAACGTAATGAGGACCAACTCGATATGTTTATTAGTAGATAGTCCACGATTCCATTAGCCATTATTCAACTTCATCACCAGACCAGCTCCATGGCACCATAACATAATATTAATATTTAAAAGAAAAAATCAGTGAGTAAACGTGAAATGCGGGTAGGTATATAATTATATACATACTTCATTAATTACTACCCGCAGCCTTGCTCGTGTGGTCTAGTGGAAGTAACTAAGAATTGTATGTAACACATAATATAATATTTATTCATTAGAATATTATTCTAAGACTTACTTTGAAATGATATAACATAGCGGAGATATAGCCCATAGTTAGTTCGATCCGTATGAGTAGAAAGCAAAGAAATGAAAGAAGAGCCAAGATATGAAAACATTTACATAAGATATAAATAATCATAATTTCTTCCTATGTAATTTAATAAATATAATATAAAAGAAGATATATTTTAAGAAATCATTTCAGTTTTGGCCACTAAGAATATAACTGAAATTTATATTTCCACTACCATCAGGAGTCATTAATCAAAAGCTCATTCAATCTCAACCGTATCCCGTTACTTAGGTCTCAGGTTAGGTTATATCCGACGCCTAGAGTCTAGTGATTAACGACGTGATGGTGATGACAGCTAGAGAAGCTAGCCATTTATTATATACAGGGTATTTTGTAATTCATTATTACATTGTTGTAATCTTCAGTTTGTTAGACTTTATATTTTATATTTTTTTTGGAAAACTGTGTAAACCGGAAATAAAATATTTAAAAACGTAACATACGTACGAAAAACGAGGCTTTTAAGTTAAATACATATTTATTTGAAAAACCGTATTTAAGTTGATGTAGATATATAAATATATATTTGAGTTTGGACATACATTACAAGCACGACGTTGACGTCCATCACCCAACACGCCTTGATAATTCGGTTATAAATGGGGAACGGAACATTCAGGAAGCTACTTAAATTGTGCATATTCACCATTTTCCTTTTGATAAGCATACAACACAAATAAAAATAATCTTAGTAATATATAATAGATGGATGTAATATAAATAAAACTGAACACGCTGTATACATGCACCTATATCTAAGATGAGTCGGCATGTCTCGGTGCAGTCACCACTTTAGCTGTCAATTACGTGTTATTGATTCTATGATGGACGAGCTTAGCTTACCTTGCTGATACAATGCACAAAGTTCAAACAAACAGAAAATTATTATTATTTAGAGTATAGAGCGTTTGAACCTCTGCTAGGTTTCGCTCGCTTTCTTCTGCTCGCTTCGCTTTCTATAAAGCTTTAAAAAAGTCTTTAAACTACACTTATTCATATATTACTACTTACAAATATACATTTAAAATAATTATAACGTATGTACGTAAAACATTGAGGCCGTCGTGGCGCAATGATGATGGTTGTAGGTTCGATCCCCACTCAAAGAAGTGAAATATTTATTTACGTTTATATTTTCATTTCTTCAGGGCAAAGCGTGGCGTTGAGTTCTGCCACTCAACACGCAATGCATTCAGAATTCGGCAGAAAGTGGGGGACGGAGTGTTTTAACACTAGGTTCCCTCTGCCTACACTGCTGATGCTGATGATAAAAAATAACATTTATCTCATTCACACGTATATTTTACTAAGAATTTTTAAAAAGAAAACCTTACGAATTTACAATCCAACTTCAAACGATAATCACCATTTTTCATATTCCTTTTAAAAGAAGGAAACAATGCGTTTAAGAGATTAGGAGTGCATGAAAATGCCTCCCGGGTATTTTTATAGTGAAGGGTTAAAGATTGAACCCCTTAGTAACTGTTTATAACAGCAGATTTCTTTGATAAATCATCCCCTTGAAAAATTTGATTTTTTGAATAAAAACATTAAATTTTAAAAGTAATAACTCAAAATATTAAAGTGACAAATAACGTTTGACTATTGTCTGTGTAGTCATGACATAGTCGTAGGTTCGATTCCCAGTCAAGGAAAAGCTTGTATTTAAAACCTTAAGGCAATTTTTAAAAAATCGGTCAAGTGCAAGTCGGATTCATGCATCGAAGACTCGTCAATTTGATGCTCGGAAATTTAAGTTTATAAGATTTGATAAATCAAATTCTCATTGACTTGACCATCTAACAATACAATCATAAAAAAAAATATTCATTAGAAGCCAGTGCAGCTTTCTCATGCTTAAAGATCTTTTGCGAGCATATAAACTAGATTTGTATAAAATGTATGTTGTTTTGTATGTAGCTATTAATTTCTATTTCCTGATTTTGAATTTTATTTTCCTTTTAAGAAGTTGTTTTTTTTTAAATATAAATTTCTATTTTCCTGATTTAGAATTTTATTTTCCTTTTATGAAGTTGTTATCTTCTTTGATTTGGTTTTGATTACAGCTTAAAATTCAGCTTCAAAAATATTTTTTCATTGAATTTCTTTGTTTTCTAAATCCACCTTCATAATAAAATTATTTTACTCCTTGTTTACTCTGAGAATGATAAAAAGCAAGCATTTTAAATATTTAATTTATACATTAAATTTCTGTAAGCTCTGGCAAAAAGCTTAATAAAGCTGTGTAAGTTGTTAGTTTTCCTTTCCCAGTATTTCCCAGTATCAACCGTTACGTGTCGCAAATTTATATACGTCTTAATAACTTATCTCGTTTTATTATAGCCTTGGACAATTCTTGGATACACTAGATAAGTTTATTAAGTTTAATTAAACAATGCATTCATTCTCTTAGGAAAATTTTAGTTTTTTATTGTTTTTTTATTTTACATATTCGTGGCTTATTATGTCTATTTCTAGGCAAAATATAATGTTTGGTTATTTGAATTCTTAGATATACAGATAATCTACTAGTATTAATCTAATACAGATAAGAAAATATAAATAATACAATAGAAGGATAATATCTAAGGGGCGTAGGTTTACGTCCGGCTATGTGCATTCGAATTTTTACACGATATTTTTGTGTCTTTTGTACAGTGTAGATAGAGTGGCAGGACAGAATAGTGTACCTGTTAACCCCATTTCTTTTTCTTTATATATGGATTTTTATTCTATTTGAAAATATAAAACAATTACCTGTATTTAATTTCATACAGCAGGATTATAAATCAATTTTCCGAATTGTAAAAATCTTCTGATAACACAAATACCTTCATTAATCTTATCTTGATAATAAGCTTAACAGGCTCTTAGTAGTTTACACTCTTAACCGTTTTCACTCCTTCTCTACCTTCCTTTATCTTAGATAAATTTTATGTCAGCTTCTATATTATTCTAATCTAAATTATAAAATATATTTTTGGCACAACTAATTCGAACCCACAACCACTATACCCAAGCATCAATCAACACAAACTTATATAAATTTAAACGTTATTCAGTCGTTAATTGACACTTAATGATGCAAATCAGAGTTAGTATCTATTAGCGTAGTCATCGCGGTGTTTACATTGTCTTATACAAATATATAATGTACATAATATATGTAAGCTCTTAATTATATTAGCAGCAATTTGATTATAATATATTAATTATATGCAAGTTGGTATCGAGGGACGGTTTGTTGGATATTAATATATATATATATATATATATATATATATATATATATATATATAATATTGATTTGAGGGCAAGCCCATTGCTCCATAACGCAAATAAACAAGATTGAATATGTTATTTGTATTAGAAAATAGAATTTTCTCTTTCTGTTTCGAGTGTGGATAGAGATTAAGAAAAATAGAGATAGAAATAGTTTAAAAAAATTAAATGTAATTTTTTTTTATATAGCAAGGCAGAGGGAACCTAGCGTAAGGACACTCGGTTCCCCATGTTCAACTGAATTTTGTACGTCTCCGTGGTAAGGTACGGCAGTACCTTAGTACCAAAGCGTTGGAATGAATTTCTTAATAAATAATAAATTATTCCTCCAAGTGAGAATCGTACTCACGACCTGTCACTTTACAGTCAAACGTTTGTGCCTCTGCGCCACGACGGTCTCAATATCATTGTAATATAATTTTCTTTTAAAACTATTGACAATATTTCAAAAGCTCATTTATAGAAAGCATAATTTTCAATATATTTTAAAGAATGAGTATGAAAACAGAAGCGCTATATCCAGGTCTTGGCGAGAAACTTCAATATTGTTTCGTCTGAAATGAACAGAATTGGCTCATTTTTATTAAACTGTCACTTTTGTGCCAGCATTGTTTTTATTTTGTCTCTGTGTTTTGTATTTTCTTTAAGAAAATATATAAGAAAAGCAATAATAAAATATATATTATACGGATTTAGTTTTTCTATGTAGCACGTAATGTATTTTAAAGGAATGTTTTACTAATATATGACTGTTGTAAGATTTTTTATGGGTATTCAGCGAATGATTAGTTTTTTATTAGCTTTTCTAGATTCGCGCTGTAGCCCACATATAGTAAGGTAGGCAGAGGGAATTTTCGATCCCACTGTCACTCCGTTACTATTACAACATTTTCTTTTTCCTCTTTCTGTCTAATTCTCCAGATATTTCATGTTGGGTGGTATAATTCAATGCCGGTTTAAATTTTAATATATTAAATCGTTTTTTATATGTACATTTACATATTTTAAAAAAAATTTCAAATGTTATTCCACATTTTCAATATTCCAAATAAGACTTTAAAACGTATTAAATATGATTAGCGATATTTAAAACCTCACTCACCTCTTGGATAGTACCCAAGTGCTAGCTAAATCAATAAGCAATATCTTGGAAAATTTAGCAGACAGTTGAGAAACGAAGTAAGCATCTTTTTACAAGGCTTTTTCTCAAGGCGAAAGAAATGTATAAATAAATTCTAATAGTCCAGCAAATGTATCAAAATCCTACCATAAATGATATGCACACTGCTGCATCATACAACAATTGCTGCATCACGGGGCCAATGCAGTCTAGACTGATAGCAGGATCATTAATCAATGTTTTTGTGCACTTAGCATAATTACACCTTCCACGTTGCACTCAAGGAAGTATCTAATGCAACGTACATTAGATGTTTTCATGTCTTACTTTTAAAAGCTCTTTTGGTAGAGCTTTTTATGAAAGCTTTGTATCTCAGTACGTGGTTTCCTTTTTTATATGAAGTTTCTACTAATTCACTATCTTCTTTGTATAAAAGATAAAGCAAACAAGCGTGCTGATCTCCTGATGGTAAGTGATAACCACCTCCTACGGCCCTGTGATACACCAGAGGAGTTACAGTTGCGTTGCCTTTAAGGTGGAGATAGAAGCAAAAAATAAAGGAGAAATAGCGTAGGTTAATAGCGACCTTGATGTTGCGCTCAGTCAGAAAGCTTTCGATCCACTTGCATAAATTCTAAGGAAACCTAAGCTTCAGTTAAATTAGGAGCTGGCTATTTATTATGCTCTCCATAACTTTTAAGAGTGGGGAAGTGATAGCATTGGCCTGTATTTTGTTGGATCGGAACCATTGCTCGGGATCGGGTAGAAAAGTGCAAAGCGAATGCTGGCTAAAGTTTTCAAATGCAGCCTATACGAGGGCCAAAACTGATGAGGTCTGTACGGCTACCTTTCAAGCTACTCACCAATTTAAGCGATATGCCAGATTGCCAGAGCAGGTCCAAAGCCTGCTCTGGCAATTGGGGACTTAAAGTACCTAGAGGTTCCTTTATACTTCCTTTTTGAGACTTTCAGTTTTAGTGACCAGTTTATGGTAAATTTTTGAGCTCCCGCCTCACAATTTCGTCTATGTTGTTTTGTTACTCATAAATGGTAGAGTTTTATATACTCATTCATATAAAAAAACATAAAATAATTTACGGTGTCGCCAAAAAATAACATACAAAATGCTTTGTGCATGTCTCATCAAAGAGTAACACGTATCCTGTGAAGCATTTATTTTTAATGGCATCACGTTTTAATATGGTGTTAACAAATTTAATTATTTTAATATACGAGTGAGTACAAACGCATGTATATTTAAATTTAAGTCTCAATAAAAGTGGTATAACCGAGTATTAATATAAGGATGGATTGGATTCACGATGTTTGTGGGTGCGATTCGTATTTTAGGAAATTAATTGTTAATTTGTATTCCCAAGGCCAGTCGTGGTGCAGGGGCACAAGGCTGTAAGCATGACAGGTTCCATTTCCACTCAACGAAATTAAATATTTAATATTTTTTTATTTGTTCACTCTGGTTTGCTCCGACGGCAAAGCTCGGCGTTGAGTCCCACCACTCAACATACAATGGCTCCAGATTTCATCAAAAAATGGGAAGCAGAATATCTTAAAACTAGGCTTCATCGCGGCTGGTTTGCCAGCCGCTCGACGGCCGTAAGCCGAGGTTCGAGTCCCGCAAGGGACGCCCTTACAGTCGTCGACTTCCGTACAGTCAGTCATTTAGTGCTTGCATTTCTTCAGGGGCAGAGCTCCCTCTTCCCTACCCAACCAGTGCCGCTGTAAAAACTAATAGGGCTAACAGCATTAACCTCATGTTCGAAGAAAAAACTAGGCTGCAACTAAAATTAAATAGATTTGTAAAGTTTAAAACATAAGTTATACCCTTTTTTCTTCAAAATCGTAATAATAAAACGTTCCGTCAACATAACGACAGATACAAACGCTAATGTTAATGAGGTGGTTCCTTGTTACACTATTAAGTGAGCATTAAATGAGATATGCCAGCTGGATAATTAAAAGCTTAATTAATTTTGCCGTAACACCACCTGTATATGGCTGGAACGGTTTTAGTGTGGCTTTGATAACATGTTATTATCCATCATATAAGTTATTTTAGCAAAATCCTTATAATTTTGCTTAAATATATAAACAGGTGGCGAAACGACAGTGTGTGACTGTAAATCTGAAGGCTTTAAGTTCGATTTCCAATCAGAGAAAATAATTATTGTCATTGCCTCACTCTGGTAATAAGATGTAAGCAGCGTCTGTTGTTTGCCATTTGACTACGGATACCTAATAAAATATAAATGAAGTCATTTTGGCGCAGTGGGACGGTGGCTGACTATATGCGACGATTACTGCTTCGATCTTCAGTGGATGCATTAAATTTGTACCATTGTAAAATATAGCGTATTACTGCGTGTAGTTCACAGGCAATTCAAATTCTGAAGGAAAGTGAAAATAGGAGTGTCTTGACTCTATGTTGTCTGTCTACCCTGCTATGTGGGATGAAACGTAAAAACAAAAATTTAAAACGTAACCATTTTAAAAAACGTAATTTTTGTTTCATATCTACTAATAAAAGGTTAAGAAGTTGATCAAAAGGCATGAAATATGGCCTTAATTACAAAGTCTCGTTTGAAACGGGATTAAAATTAAAATTATTACAAAGCGAGGCGTCGACGCGTGACCTGGTCAAAGGGAATTTGCGTTTGATCCGACAAATTATTTTTGAATTTCTAGAGCTTTTTACTGTTTATTTTCAAAAGATGTATATGAGATAAAAGACAATAATTTGTTAATCATTATATTTTTATATGTGCGTTGTCTTTTAAATAGATTGTGGGTTCGATTTCATACAGCGATACGCTAAAATAATTGCAATAGATAATATGTGGCCGTTGGGATATATATTGTACAGCGTCTGACTGAGATTTTAGAAGAGAAGAGAGAACGTATTTTTAAATTCTTAAAGTGCGACGTTTTTCCCTAATAACATAAGCAAAAGGAATCTACTATTAAGACACTCTTTCTTCCAATCCTTGCTTTAACCAGACTTAGATATTTTGCTTTGTTTTCTTCTTAGAGTGAAAGAATCAAATTAACTAACTCTTTCGAGTAAAAATCGAACCCATAACTATCGCGTTCACAATCCAATATACCCCAAATAGCTCAAAATAAACGAAAAATATAAACAAAATTGTAAGGATTCTTCCCTTAATCACAAACTAAGAACCCCTTAAAAGCCATAAAACTTACAATGACTTTTCAAATGTCCAGAAAACATGGTATACATCGCAAATATAAATTGATATCAATTTATTGTAAAACAGAGGGTTTATATTACATCAAAGCTGTACGAGTACATGTCCAGGATTTCAAATGTCCTCACAAAATTAAATTTCTCCCCCATTCCGTTTTAAAGGTCTTCTTGTCCATTTTTCTCTTTTTTTCTTTAAAAAATATCACGTTTCGTGTGTTTCTCTTATTATGTGTTATTGGTCGGTAATAAGGTAACCCGAGGATGCAGGGGATAATAGAAGTTGAAATGAAAATACACTATTTGTTATGTTTGTTTTAGCTCTTATGATGTTTTTGTTTTTAAAAAATAATGAATGTAGATTTAATTAAATGCAGACAAAACGCTACGTATTGATAACACAATCATTTGACGTTTGTTTAAGGAATTAGGGAACCTAATATTAAGACATTAGGTTCCCACTAAGATAATTCCATTCCCCACTTTCCGCTGAATTATGGAGGCATTGTGTGATGACTGACCAAAGCGAGAATGAAAACATTAAATATTTAATTTCTTAGAAAGTCAAGGGTCCCAGGTTCCTTTTGCGTACCCTGCTATGTGCGAACAAAGCGTTAAGCTAAAAAAAACCAACAAATTCCTGCCCATGACAACCAATCTAGGTGTTATATGATAATGGGCGTCACAATTCAATTTGTATGTACGTCTTTGTTTACATACAAAACAAAAGAGATGCGACTGTCTAAACCCTTCGCAAGCAATTCAATCACAGAATGGATAATACACGTATTTTGCTAACACTTCAAGCCCAAATTGTCGAAAACGTCACCCAAATACTTCATAGCACTTATTTTTATTAGAAATAAAGCTTAAATTGGTAGTTTATGAGATATGTCGGATGAAAGTGTATGTTTGTAATGGAACAATTAACCCGGCAAACTCTACTTCTCGACGCAAATGGATTGGATTGCCTCGAATCGACGAATCTACAGAATTGCTCTCTTGTCTATATTAGGTACTGCTAATGCCGGTGTTGACGTGTCTGTTTTGTTATAAAAAATCTCATTTCGAATGCTATTTTCAATTTTCGTTAAGCACAGTGAATATTTTTCCTAATTTTATAAAAGAACATGGTGGCGCAGTGGAATAGAGTATAGCTGTAAATGCATCAGTTGTGGGTTCGATTTTCACTCGGGGGAATTAATTATTTCTATTACTCGCTCTAGTAACAAAACAAAGCAAGGCGTTGAGTTGAGTTGAGTCCCACTTAAAACGCAATTTTTCAAAAATTGGGCGGAGAGTTAGAAATGGGGTGTCTTACATTTAGGTAAAGCATTCGCTTAAGTAGAAAATTTTCGAAAATTTAGTTTAGGTTAACTACATAATTGAATTTCCCAATTAGATTATGTTAATGGTAATAGAAAATTAAAAATATTGATTTTTTCCGCTCTAGTAACCGGTCAAAGCGCAGCGTTGAGTTCCGCTGCTTCACGAATTCGGCGAAAGGTGGCGAACTGAACTCTCTGAATGTTTTCCCAACTTAAAATAATAATAAATAGAAAACTTATAAATAAAACAAAATCAAATCGCAACAATCATGGAACCAAAAAATATACAATATTTAACGTAATCCGAAATTTTGCTTGTGTGGATTTTTAGACGTAAAATAAAAATGTAAGAGGCATTCTATACTCTGTAATCTTATATGTCAAATATAAGTAGGTTACAGAGTATAGATAATAGTTATGTCTGTCAATGTCAATAGTTTTGTCTGTCTATTGTCTGTTACATACTCATCAAAAGACGACGAGACACGAGACGAGCACACTGAGACGAATGAAGTGTACGACTCAGAACGTGGAGAACAGAGTCATAATTTAGAATTAAGACTCTTCATTCTTCTTTCTGCCAACATGAGATACAGCGTAAAACTGAAAAATAAACTTCCAATACATTCATAAATCTGTTCTAGGTACGCTATGTACAAGTAACGATACTTTAAACCCGGCAAGATGAATCGCTCTAAGCGCTACACATTTGTCAAAGTGCAGGGACGTGTGCACAGTGATTGCATGTGTATGAATCATGATTCATGTGGTGCTACGTTCGTGGTGGGGTTTTGTGGGAACCTTATCGGGACTGGTGAATATTATTTTTGTTTGCGGTTCTGTTTTTTTAGTTTCACATATGTTAAGTTGGGTAAATGTATTTGTATATGTTTTTGTTTATTTTCTTACTTAAGGATAGGGGATGTAGAGATAACCAATTAATTGTTTTAAATATTCCACTCTTTTAAAAATAGTTTTTGAGTAAATTTTTCTGTGTCAAATTTCAAGACACTGTGTCTTACTTCTATTTCAACACAAAGATTTTATCTAATCGAAGGAAAATGATTTTGGCTAAGTAGATAAATGTTCCTGATTGAGGAGTGAATCTAACCGAATTTGAACTTACAATTAGGAAGTGGACAATCCACTTCCCTTTTTTAATTTAGTATACCGTTCCTGAAATACAGAAATGATTTAAAAAATTGTTTATAAGATGCGTGTTTTTTTTATCTTCACACTTTTCCCCGCATCCAGCAGGATCGGTAGACTAGCATAGAAAAAGTAGTATATTACCTAATATTACTTAACTATCGACTGTACGCCCAATTTTCTAGAGGTTTAATAGCGGAACTTAACTCAGCGTTTTTGTTACTAGAGATAAATAAAAAATATCTTCCCCTCGAGTAAGAAACGCACCCACCACCATGCGCTTACACCCAGACAATAATCCACTACGCTCAACGACTTCTACATCTAGATGTGTGATAGTAATATAATTTTAAATACTGGACATAAAGGCACGAAGGCAAACCCATAAACTGTCCGATTCACTATTTAAACGCGGTTTAATGCCGCCAGCTACCAATCTGCTTAATTGCCAATGATTCCTTAATGGCGAATATATGGCTATACGGTATGTCGGATGCTTGGATTTACAACTCTCTTTCATGATTACTGTGGAGGTACTGCTTTATATGGAAGATTATGGTTCCGGTGGAAATGTATTAAATTTAACGATTTGTAAGTCATTATTGTAAGGCAACCCTAATATATGTTATGTATTGTTTATGTGGGTGAAGTCGCCAGAAGGAGAGCATCTAAATGTAAGCGTGACGATTGTGAGTTTGATTCAAATATCTCTGCAGAATGATAGTGAAAAATCTGTTTTGTTTTCCGTGATTAAGCGGAGAATATATTGAAAGTTACGATGCGTGGGGAGCGGAGTGACTCAGCACTAGGTTTCCTCTAACCTATCTTACTTGAGTACATTTCGTAAGATTCTCTAATACTAAATTTCGAATGAAATCACAAATTTTATACTTGTCATTTACATCAAACTTTTTAATTGAACAAAACGTTTATTTATAATTATTTATCTGTGCATATTGTAACTGTCAAAATTTCTATTTTCTTATATCTCAAAAAAAAAATAACTGTCAAATATTTACAAGCAAAATAAATTGTTGACAGATGTAAAGAAAAACCAAAATATACTTCACTATTATAATAGCACGCCGTGGTTACCGAGCTCCTGGATCGGCCGCAATTTACTGCCCCACGTTCACGGTTTGATACTCACATTTTGTTGGTGTTAGTATAGATATTGGTGCGTTCTCACTGGGATACTTATTTTTTTTGTATCCCAAATATAGTAGCATCGGGGAAGATACAAAAAATAAAAAGAATTTATTTACTAAGTAAGGATTGAACCCACAATCATTGTATATTGTAGCGCATTAGCACAAACATGCGAATGTAAAGGCAACAGGTTATGGGTTCCATTTCCATTAGAGGAAATGAAATATTTTACATTGTATTGTACTTGCTATTGTAACCAGGCAAACCGCGGCGCTTAGTTCCACCACTTAACACACAATATAAGAATTCGATGAAAAATAAGGAAAGAATTATTTCAATGGAACAGAATGTCTTAACACTATGTAGGCTTCACAATATATAGAAATTATACAGAAAATTAGAGCTGAAAATATTTCAAATATATTGCAAAGTCCCCCAATATGAACGGTCGATATTTCCTCAAGTAGGATTTCTTTGTCCATTATTCGTAATCCGATATTATTGGGGCACAAATTGAATTGTCATACATACGGCTGTGCGTTTTAATGGCGTCCGCGCTCGAAGCTAACAATGTAGGGGGACGCTAGAAAATATGATTAAGTTGAATATACGTATATAAATATGATTTATTTATTTAAATAAATATTATTTGTATCTATTTGTATATTTAAAAAAACAGTTTACTGAGAAGTTTTGGGTTAATAATTTCAATCGAGGCCGTCGTGGCGCAACGGCACAATGGTGTGACTGTAACGCGAAGGTTGTGGGTTCGATCGCTACTCGAAGAAGTGAAATATTTATTTCCATTTCTTCGTTCTGATATCGAGGCCAAACGTAGTGTTGAGTTCTGCCTTCAGAATTCGGCAGAAAGTGGGGAATAGAGTGTCTTAACACTAGCTTCCCTCTGCCTACCATGCTGTATGCGGGATACAGCGTGAAGTTAATTTTGGTTTGTTTATTTACAATCTCAATTTTTTTTATAAAATCATATAAATAGTTATATAAAAATATAGTAGTGTTCGTCCTAAAATAAACTACCACCGATAACTGAAGATTAGATTTTTTTATAATAGTTAGTGTTAAGTGTGGAGCCTATAGAGAATTCTAGAGGATATAGTGTCAGTATTTTTTTTATTTAAGTTTTTAATCGCATATAGCAGTGTAGGCAGAGGGAACCTATTCTTAAGGCATCCCGTTTCATAAGTCCAAGCACCATAGCGTCTTATATTGGACTTATAATTTTTTTTACACTTACTGTAACTTTTTCACTTATAACTAACTATAATAGTTATTTCTAACCATTACACTGAAACATACTCTTTTGTAAGAGACTAATTTCCATAAGACGTTTCTAATATTATACACTTACTTGAAACATGCTTTCAAAAATATTGCTTCGTCTCCGTTGTTCTAGAGTGGATTGAAGTCAAACACCGTTCCACGTAAACGTTCGAGATTATCGAAAGAATATTATATTGGGAGCCCCTACCACGTGAATACGAGTATATCGCCCGTAATTTTTTTTTGCCGGACTTAAAGGCATAAAACGGAAAATCTCTTTCCCGTCGGAGTTTTAGAAGATCTTTTGTTACTGCTTTTTTTCATACAGTAAGAGAAGATCTTTGCTCCCGTTAGGGTAATAGTAGGCAGTACCTGCATATATTTAGGGAGCCTATATACATACAAAATTTCTACTCTTATAAGAACAGCAGATTGTGTATGCGTTGACTATCAGTCTCTGTATATTGTATTTATGTATTTGAAATTATTACATGCTTCTAAAATCTACCTAGATCTATCTAGATCTACGAAACTTTATGTTGTTTACACTTTCCGCCAATATCTTAAGGCATTACGTGTTGAGGAGCAGTGCTCAACGCCGCAAATTACCTCCTTACTTATAAAAAAAAATATATTTTTTCATTTAACAGAGTAAGAAAAATAAAAAAAAATTAATTCCCACCGAATGAAGATTAAACTCACTACCATTGGATTTAAAATCAACTGACCAATAAAAAAATCGATAAATAAATGAAAAATAAAGAGTCCTATCCAGATACCGTAGTACACCGTTTCTCTCTACATCTTTCGAAAGTTCCAATATTTCAATAGAAACTTTCACCTGTATTAAGTGATTAGTTCCATTTGTGAATATCACAGCTTGACGAGACTGCTGCATCTACTGCAAGAAATAATGTACGGCAGAAAGTTTTAGTAGTTTGTAATTATACAAATATGGAATTTGTTTGAAGGAATATTTATTTGAGTAAATGAGTTATAGTTTTAAAATATTTCTATTTAATATATTATTAGAGTATTAAAAATATATCCTTCTATTATGGTTGTCGATGCGACGGTTCTAACTTTCATTCTTAGTGGGAGGAAAAACTTATTTTCAAATTTCAGTTTTGGAATGCACAACTTAAGATCATCCAGTCATCACGCTACGTCTCGAACTCGGGTGGAAAGTTGAAAATAAAGTAGCTAGGTTCTCTCTAAATATCTTTTTAAGATGAGATAAAAAGGAAAGGGTCAAGTTATATATTTTCTTTTAGATTTATGCATATTCAGATAAGTTTTAAAGCTTCAGCTTGAGGTTCTCTCTGGCGACCCTACTATGCTACGCTGTACATGCAGGGTAGCCAGAGAGAATCTAGGAACATTATTTGCTAGCACACACCATTCCCATTAAAACACTGTCGTCCTCCAATTTCCGTCGAATTCTGAATTCTAAAAGCATTGCGTGTTAAATAGCGAAACATAACGCCGCGCTCTGCCTGGTTACCAAACTGAGAAAATGTAAATATTAAAATGTTAATCTGTCGCGTTTAGAGTCGCATGCTCCCGCACCATAACTGACCCCATTAGAAAGTTAGTGAGGACAATAATAACCTTGAGTGGACAAAGGGCTTCTAGAAGAGAATTGAACCCGCAACCATCCAATCTTATTTATTTGGACAAATCCTAACTGCACTATGTCAGAGTATACATAATTTATGCGCATATGTCTAAGTTGCCATGTCGGTTTATTCGTGTCTAATTTGTATCGACATGCAAGACGTGTTGTGGCGTGTAGTATTATATAGTGGGATTACATTGTTATAAATAGACATTTATTAATAAATGTACGAGTATAATCAATTTAAATCAAAACACATTAATAAGCTAACGAATTTTAACATTATTCTTAACTTAGAAAGACAACTTATTGGAAATTATAAAAAATCAAACGTATTGAAACTCTTGGAAACCGTCCAAGCGCTCTGATCAACTAAGCTATACGTTCATCTCCAGATCGTATATTTTTTATTAATTTGACATATATTTTTTAGATTAAAAGTTTAAAGTATTATATATAAATATATTTTTATATAGCATTGAACTGTGTTTAAGAGGTACGATAAAAAACACATCGTTCATAGACATTTTTTTTTAGGACTTAAGAAACAAGCGTGCGACTATGAACACGACGGGTTGTGGGTTCAAAACCCACTCGTGAAAGTGAAATAGTTATTTACGTTTATATTTCCATTTCCTCGCTCTGGTCTCGAGGCAAAGCGCGGCGTTGAGTTCTGCCACTTAACACGCAATGCCCCCAGAATTTGGCAGAAAGTGGGGAACGGAGTATCTTAACACTAGGTTCCCTCTGCCTACCCTGCTGTGTGCGGGATACAGCGTGAAGCAAATTTATTTTTTAATTTTTTAGCTCTCGAAATTATTTCAATAGGAACTTAGTGTCTTAACATTAGGTTTCCAGGTTCCCTGTGGCTACCTTGCCAAGTACAGAATAAAAGTAGCTTCTCGCTAAATAAAGAAAATGTAGACGAACGTGACTTATCTCGACTTTCTCTCCATTAAAATACGGAGAAACCTATAAAAAACATCATAATGTCCCATACATATGCGTAAATATTAATGCCGTAGCTCAAAACCATAACTTTTATGATGACCATAATACCGTTTGTATCACCTGCTTTATACGTCCGTAGTTTTTTGATAGTTGTACGAGTAATCCTCTATCGTAATACTTAATTGTCGAATGCCAGTTAAATTTAGATTAAATGGTTTGCATGTAAAATATTTACTGTTTAGTTTAAGTGTACTTGGTTAATGTGTTTTAGGTACTTCTATAGGTCAGTGTGACTGTAGCCGTGATAGGCTGAGGGTTCTGTTCCTGCCAGAGGGACTGAATGAGGTCAAACGAATTCAGTTCTGCCCCTCAATATGCAATGTCTCTAGAATTCGGTGGAAAGTGAGGAACGGAAGTGTCTTAATACTGTATTCCCAGATTCTTTTTGGCTATCGTGCTAGGTGCGGGATACAGCGTGAAGCAAAAAAATCAAATTTTGAAACAGTTTTAGGTTATTAATTTCAACTTAATCCCGGCCCTAAAAGTGGATCATGTCATACACAAATCTAAGTAATGTTTTTATTTGAACACATACGAAACCGCAGGTAAGAACTATTCTTAGATTTTTTAAGAACGAAAATAAAATTGTAATATTCAATAATATTTTATGGAAATGAATCTACAAATAAAACACATACTATTAAGGCACGATAAGAGCCCCAAGTACGGAACCAAATTATAGTCTTCATAAAGTGCGTTCGAGGACAGAATTACGAGTTGTTTACAGATTGGCTTGTGTAGTAGACTTCGATATTCCGAAAGGATTTTATATTGAAATTTTCGAATATCTTTGCCAAATTTTATTTAAATAAGTGTAATTTATAGTGTATTCAATTTTGTGAACATTTTTATAAATGAGCGAGAAAAGTTGGAAACAAATTGTTAGTTGATATTTATTTTTTTAATCTTTTCGAGTATAAGATTCAGATTCATTGTAGGAAGATATAGTAGATCCAGTTCGCAAGATGTGAGAAGATTTTTGTGTTTCTATGAGTGTACACAGACAATGTAGGTGTGACGATGATTTAAGGAAAAGAAAGTTTTGCAACAGAATGTCTCAAATTCTTGTGGAGAGCAAAGACCGGAGTGCCTGCTATATACAAGATGAAGCTAGCAGCTAATAAGATTATATAATTTAAAAATACGATTTTATCGTGGACGCCACACATTCTATAAAATGTACTTATACGTACATTATATGAGACTCGAATTACTAGCCACCTCCAAGGAGTGCCAGCTAAGCTCAGGAGAGTCAAATTCTGGTACCACCACCAAATCAGCTTACCAGCATTTATTATTATACTATATGATTAGTGCCTAGTTTCATGATGATACTATTATTCCAAATAGGTCAAATTCACTTTTTTTATATTATAGTACATAATTACAAAACCACCGAAAAACCATAAGTCTGATGTATGTACGAGTACGTATCAATCGAAGATCTATACATATATATATATATATATATATATATATATATATATATATATATATATATATATATATATATATATATATATATATATATATATATATATATATATATATATATATATATATTTTTATATATATATA
>DWGR01000745.1:0-19705 GCA_018247715.1 Heliconius burneyi | reverse complement strand
GTCTGTCTGTCACACATACATTACAAGAACACCTAACAGCGACCACGTCAGTGTACAGTGTACGCTAATGTACTACTAAGTATAATAACAATATTGACAACATTGCAATGGCTTTGAGATTGTTCTCCTTTACTTAAATCATCTCTATCTCGTTGGAATAAAATTGATAATATGTTAGCTGAGTTTTATCAGCCGCATTGTGTATTGTGAAAACAGATTTTACGAAATTCTAAACGTCAGTCAAGGATAAGACAATTAGTTTAGACTCTTATTGTTTTTTCAGCTATTGTTGGTGAATTAGGTTTCTTTTATATTTCTGTATGGGGTGGAGCATCTGTAATAAAATTCCTTCAGATAGAAACAGCACAAAGATCTTTGTTAAAAGTTATGTTTTTTTAAACCATTTAGACTTATTGTCTGTACGTAAGCTATATATATTGTATAGTGATCTGAAGGTTCACTAATCTGTTTCAAGCAACCTGGAACAACCTAACAAAAGAAGATATGTCCCAGCTCATATTCCTATGAAATCTAAATTTGGTAATATTAAATACAATACATTTGTTACATTATTCTTAAAAACATATTTAGAAACGAGCGTTTCTATTTTAACGGAGGTGAACGTAAATTTTATAAAGAAATAGACAAGTTGGCCCCACTTTCAAGTTAGTAAGTACGTATACCGTCTTAACTACATACGAGATTAGACGACTCGTATTAGACTAATAATCCCCAAAATTTCAGCTTTGCTAAAATGACGTAGATCTGAGGGCCCTGGGCTCTTAGTCTATTAGCTATTGGATGTCTATACTCGGTTTCATTTTCATTCATATGTCAATGTCAATTTCATTTTCATATATATGTTTCAATCCATTTATATAATTTATGAATGGAAATGACATGTTGATTCATTTCAGACTTGAGAGTCCCCCCCCCCCCAATTCGTACTTTTAAGCGAAGTTTAAAAATGGCATTTTTAAACTTCAAATTCACCAAGTTACAAAATTTTAAGTTTCAATTTGAAATTACAATAATTGACTAATATTTATACATCTAAGTTATTTTAAAGCTATGATATTGTTACAAAAAAATAACTTAATTATTTAAAGCCATTGCCACCGTGTTTCACTAACATACGATAAATATACTCGTATATGTTATACATATAAATCAAGTCAAATCAGCTTCAGGCTGTATCCTGCGCACAGCAAATTAGGCAGAGGGAACCTAGTGTTAAGACACTGCACTCCCCACATTCCTCCAAATTTTCGAGACATTACGTTGAGTGAGTGGCGGAACTCAATGCCGGGTTTTTGTCCAAAGGCAGGTTTTGCACCAATGGGAGAGCGAAGAAATTAAAACATTAATTAATAATAATTCATTTTTTCGAATGGTGATTGAACCCACAAACGTCACGTGACAGTCACGCCTGCGGCACGGCCTTCATATATACATATAAGAGGTACATTACATTTCTATAAAAGACCCCGCAATCATTGCAATCGTAAGTATAAAAATAATAGCTATTGCTATTTAATTGTATAGGGAAAAACCTTGTGACTGGTAAACATGACAATTTTCCTTATATTTTTACATACGAACAAGTTTTATTGAAAATATACATAAGATAAAGATTAAAGATGCTTCTATAACTTATAATATATTTTCCTATATCTTCGATTGATTTCCACGGGAAATATGATAATCTTCTTTCGAAAATTGTAAGCTAAACTCATTTTAGTTAGTAAAGCGCAATGATTGTGGGTTGGCTGGCCATTCGGATATTATTTTGTACGTACTTAAAATGCCAAACTAAATGTTAAAATTTAAGGTTAAATACTTATTTTTATTTAATAAATAGCCTCTCTCTCTCGCCCAATGATAATTCTAAGCAATAACCAATGATAGGATCGTTGGTAGAAGGAGAAATAATAATTGTATTATAAGTCTTACTATTAATGTTCACATACATCTTCATTTTTTTTCGAACATGAGGTTATTGCTGTTAGCCCTATTGGCTTTTACAGCGACACCAGTTGGGTAGGGAAGAGAGTACTCTATCCCTGAAGAAATGCAAGCACTAAGTGAATGCCTGTGAGGAAGTCGACAACTAAAAGGGTACCCCCTGCGTGAAACATCTTCATATATTTGGGTTCGATCCACACTGAGAACGAATTATTACTATTATTCCTGTTTTAGTAAGACAAAAATTCAAAAAAACTGAAGTAAAACAAATGATTACCTTTTTTTAAAGTCAGAAATACTTATAAAGGAACCAAAAACTAAAAGAGCTAAAATCTAAAGCGCAGTTAATGATTAAGCTCTCGGTTAAATATATAAAATAACGTTTCAACTACGAAAGTGTAAATTGCAGAATCTGTATTTTATCTTCAACTGCTAAGTTCGTGACCGAAATCGCAGACGTTTAAAAATTACTCTTGCAAACCCAAGTATTGACTGAAGTAGTAAAACTTGGTCTATTATATATAAGGTATAGATTCGATTTTATATTAGAATCAATGATGTTTAAAAAGATATTTAATAAGCCATTTTAATGTAATTTGCATACTATAATTTAAAAGAATGCAATAAATAAAAAGACTGACTGATTGTAGTGTATGCGTTTATAAAGTAATCGTTCATACATTCGTTCATTCCATATAGTCACAAAGTCATATATACATTCACTGACGACAAACAAAGACGAACAGAATCTCATTCGTTCTACAATAGAGTATAAACATGATGGTAACATGGTCTTTGTGTTTATAAACGTGCAGCAGGTTAGGCAGAGGGAACATAGTGTTAATACACTCCGTTCCCCACTTTCCGCCGAATTCTGGTGGCTTTTTGCCTCGCTACCAGAGGGAAAAAACGGAAATATAAATTTAAGTAAATATTTCGTTTCTTCGAGTGGAGATCGCACCCACAACCATCGCGTTTCAGTTCACGTTTTACTATTCAGGTAAGACAAGTCAAGAGATATTTGTGTTGAATTCTGCACCTCAACATGCATTTTTCCGAGATCGCCAAGCTTCGAACTTTCGGCAGAAAGTTGGGAACGGAAGTGACTTAATGGGAACGGTCCTCAGGTTCCCTCTGCCCATCCCAGCCCCAGCTATGTGCATAATACAGCGGGAAACTAAAAGAAAAAAAAACTGTCAATATCGATAGTTGTGAGTTACTATTGGAAATGCATTTAATTTCGAAATATCTTCGCTTCAACATCTAGAAAAATGTATTGATGAAAAACATCATTTTCATGATAAAGAGTAAAAAAAATATATATCAATATTTTTACACAAAAATAAATCAGAGTTTTAATATATATTTGCATTAATATTTTTATATTCTTGTTCCAAGAAATACATTTACATTTTAAATGATTTTTTTGTTTCAAATATCTTGAAACAAAAAATGTTGTTATGTTTTTTTATGTTACTTACAAATGGTAAATTGAAAATAATATATTTATATTAATAATTAAATATCTTATTTCGATTGTGGAGTAGATTGCTGGGTAGAGAAATCAATTATTTACAATTAAGTTTTTCTTAATAGTTTCTCTTCTTCTTCTTTCTTCTTTGTCGTATTCTTCATCGTGTCCGTTCTGGTGCTCTTGGTGAAAGAGCAAACGAGATATTTCCATGCCACCCTGCCCTCTGCCTGCCTTAAAACGCCAACCAAAGAGAGTTCAGTAATTTCTTTGACGGCGTCGGACCATCGGCAAGGTCTTCTACAGTCTACTTTGCCAACAACACTAAATTTGTCGAGATTATCAGACTGTGTTCGAGCTATGTGGACAAAGTATGAAAGTATTTGTTGGTAACAGGTAGTGGAAAGTGTGACTTCGATTTTCAGCTGGCTAAGGATTAATTTATTCGTCCTTTTTGCTGTCCATAGTATTCACAGCATTCTCCTATTTTCTTCTTTTTTCCTTCGATTTTCTTCCTATCCACGGCACGGACCGTCCAGGACTCCGACGCATACAAGAAAACCGAGAAGACAAGAGTTCGTACGAGTGTTACTTTGGTAACATTGGAGACGGTTCTACTCTGCCATATCTTCGTGAGTTGAGTCATTGCACCTTTTGCCATCTGGATTCGTCGTCGAATTTCCTGCACACACCCTCCTTGTCATAGAACGAATAAATTAAATAGTTTAATTGTAATTAAATTTGCCTGATTAAGAATCGAACCTTCAGCCCTCCTGGAAACAATATCAATAGCGTATTAACTTTACGTTGTATCCCGCACTTACCAGGGTAGGCAGAGGGATCCCGGGAACCTCTGAGACACTCCCTTCCGTTCCCCACTTTCTGCCGTATTCAAGAGGCATTGCTTGTCGAGTGTCTGTACTGAACGTTGCACTTTATTTCGTTGTCAGTGCTAGGAACTGAATACTAAATACCTGATTTCCTTGAATGAGAAGCACATCTCAATCTGTCACATTATACAGTCGCGTCAACAGCATGTATATTTTTTTATTTCCAAACACATAGCTTCTGAATAGAAGTAAAAAATCGCCTCTGTAAAAATCTAAAATTGTCTAACATTATACATGTACGTGCGTACTGATATTATTAAATGAAAGATAGATTGAATGTGTTATTACATATTTAATTTCAGAAAAGTCAAAGATTCAAATAGCCCCAGGCCACAGTCTTTGAGTACGTTCAACAACTTTATTTGAACTCTCTCCGTACAAAGTTATTTATTATGGATATATTTGAAGAATAAGAGTGAACGCTTACAGAATAAGTTATAAATTGAATAGCACAGTATGGAAAACTATTTTTAAATTAAAATTTTATTTGAACGAAAAAGTAGAAATATTGTAAATAATTGACGCTATTGTAGCACTTCTTGCTCATAATAATTGGAGATTCGTGTCCCATGAGATAAATAGCTTCAGCTTCACGCTGTATTCCGCACACAGCAGGGTAACAAAGGGAACCTAATGTTAATACACTCCGTTCCCTATTTTCCCGCCGATTTTTAGAGGCATTGGGTGTTGATTGGCGGAACTCAACGCCAGAGCGAAGAAATGGAAATGTAAATAAATATTTCATTTCCTGAAGTGGGGATCGAACCCACAACCAGTCGATTTTGTAGTCACACTTTCTGCTTCTGCGCCACGACCGACCTCTCAATATCCAATCCTATCCTATTTCATGGTTAATCCTATTTCATGGTTACTTATTCTTGCAAGTAGGATTTTTTTTTCTCCTTATAGCAAGATAGAGAAAACGAACCTAGTGTCAAGACTCTGTTCTCCATTTTTTGTTCAAAGTTTAGACATTATTTGTTGAATAGCGAACTCACGCCCTGCTATATCGTTTAAGAGAGCTCTTGACAGCCAAACTTTAATTATATAATACAACCTAACAAAAGCAAATAAAGATTTTCTTCGCATTAGTTAATGAAAATATTTATATAATTTTCTTATTAACTTAACTTATAGGAGTCATGTCTCCTATTATCAGAGCTTTTCTCAATAATTTAAACAGATTCGAGTGAGAATCTAAGCGATAACCATCCAAGCGATATCAACTGGTGTTCCACCGCACGACGATCACCTCAAAATGGATAAAAACATTAGTCCTATTAAAAAAATATTCTATTTACTCTACAAAAATAGAATAAATCAAAATAACTTTGAATTACCAATCTAAAAGTGAATCGAGCGGATAAAATTAAATACAGTATAGCACTTCACCTTTGTAGTTTGTATCCAGCCGACCTTCGGTCTTCGAGAAAGGAAAACTAATTTTATACGTGACAATCTGATATAAGTATTTAGTAAGAGAAAATTATAATTTGATTTATATAATAGAAATTTAAATTTGAGTTACGGTTAATAAGATTCGTTAGATATGCTTATTATTTACTTCTGAAGGTCATCTTATGATATTAAATTAGTTTTTGGTTGTGCTGAAGTATTTGTTATTGTACTTATAGTAGTCCAGATACGTTTTTCTTAGACTAACTTTAAATATTTCATGTTGCCAGAACAATAATGTTGTACTTCTGGGGATAGGATCCAGATCCATTGGGAAACTTTCTTATTTTAGCAAGGAATAAGACACTCTGTTCCCTACGCACAGCCCAAATTTTAAGACATTGCACGCTGATTTAAGGCCTCAAATAGGAATCAAGCCCAGCACTATCTTATTTACACGCAGACGCTGTGCACTCGTATGTAAACGCGGCATAGGGTCTCTTGTTCGGTGTTCCATTCCCAATCCATGAAATAATTAACATTTTTATTTAGGTTCCATCTGCCTACATATACTGCTTAATGCGGAATACAGCATGAAGCTGAATATAAATAGATTCATTAAATGAATGACCGCAATGATTATACAAAATAGCATGGGCTGGGCTCCTCTTGGGTGACGGAATTTGAATGATGCAAGTGCCTTGCTATGTCTGTCTCTGGAGCTAGACCTCCCGTACGCCCAAGGAAGCGCTGGTTGGATGTCGTGATGCAGGACATACGAGCCCATGATCTGACCCAGGACGTTACAAATCGTGCAAAGTAGACCCAGGGTCTGCCTTTCTGATTAAGCTATTCTACAACATACAACATACGCCGGGATTAATACCAGGAGGAAGAAGACTAAAATATTCGGTTTATATAAGATTTCGGTATTCGGGAACTGAATTTATAATTGATTTATTTTTTCTTAACCACAATCGAAATGCTACTTGTAATATCACAACGTATTACATATCTTATGGTTGCATAAATAAATAAATCAGCGTCACGCTGTATCCCGCATACAGCAGGATAGACATAGGGAACCTAGTGTTAAGAAACTCCGTTCCCCACTTTCTGCCGTATTCTGGAGGCATTGCGTGTTGAGTGGCAGAACTCAACGCGACGCTTTGCCTATCGAGGCAGAGCCAGAGCGAAGAAATGAAAATATAAATTTAAATAAATATTCTCGAGCCTCACCTTGTGACCACCTTGTCACACCTTGTGCCCCTGCGCCACGACTGGCCTCAATAATATCACAACGTATTACATATCTTATGGTAGTATAATAAACAAACTCTAGAATATAATAATTTTAAAAATTTAATACTAATATTTGAAGAAATTGTACGCGAAATAAAAGCACTTCCCTTGAACAATATAAAAGGATGCCATAATCGAGTTATCCTCACAATAACCCTCTTAGCTATTTCACCAGTAGAATTAAAAAGCGGAAGCGGTCTCGTAAAGAATAAAATGACGGATATACGTTTTATTATCTTCTTTATACTTTATAAGTACTTTTGTATGGATATCTTATATACTTTCTATGTAAATAGATCGATTTTTTATATAACATATTACATAAAATATTTACCTAGGTAAAATTTTATTAGTATGAACTAATAATAGAATTTAAATTTAATCAAGGCCGTCGTGGCGCAGCGGCACAAGTGTGTGACTTCGTGCGCTGCAAAATCGACTGGTTGTGGTTTCGATCCCCACTTGAAGAAGTGAAGTATTTATTTACGTTTATATTTCTTCGCTCTGGTGTCGAGGCAAAGCGAGGCGTTAAGTTCTGCCACGTCTTAACACTAGGTTCCGTCTGTCTACCCTGCTATGTGCGGGATACAGCGTGAAGCGGGTCTAAGTGACTAATTTTTATATTTTCCACAATATTAAAATACTGAATTAATTAAATCGAATTTTGTAAAAAATGTTTATCTTTTACGATTGTGTTTCGTTTGTCAATAAAGTATCTGCAAGCTTTGTCCAGTTTGGAAGAATATAGACCAGAATGAAGTGTCTTGAAATTACTTTTACAATAATCAAATAGAAAAATAAAAATAGCAAATTCTTAATGTTATAAGTGCCTGCGAACATATTACGTATATGAAATTTGTAATTGCTTATAATTTATTAGAGTTTAGAGGCGACCGGCAGAGGGTTTAAACCACGCAAAGTATCTGGCAATGGACAACTTCATTTCTCATATTATTCCCAAGAAAATGTAAAAAAACAAATTATATTTTCATTTTAGTTTGGTACTATTTTTGCTTCATCTTAGCTGCAAAAGAAACCGCCATCCAAAATACATATTCCATACAGAAATTTCCAGCCTTTATAAAATCTCTCTTCTCTCTCAAGTCTCTTTTAAGTTAGATTAGAGTAGTAAGTAAGATTTAGTTTAATACGAAAAATGCGTGTTTTGTTTTTATCTATAGCTTATTTTTTCTGTATCCCGCACACAGCAGGGTAGGCAGAGGGAACCGAGTGTTAAGACACTCCGTTCCCCTCATTCTGCCAAATTCTGGAGGCATTGCGTGAGAACTCAACGCCGCGCTTTGCCTCGACACCAGAGTTAAAAATAAAAAAAAAATATTGCAATTTAAAAGAAAACACATTTAATATTAGTAAATATTATTTTAATATTACAATAATAACAGCCTGTTACAAAAAATGCATAATATATTTAATATTAAAATCTATATAATATTATTACAAAAATGATATATTCTTATTCATTAATCACTATTCTTCCATCTTTGGTCACGTTCAAAGGACTGTGCTTCCTTATATAATTCTCCACAACCGCTTGGTCGTGGCTTACTACTTTTACGTTCTTTTTGTTTTTGAACATCTGAAAAAAGAAAAAAAAATGTAAAAAAGAAACAAAAGTTATTCTTTAATTAAATTAAATCAGCTTCACGCTGTATCCCGCACACAGCAGAGTAGATAAAGGACACCTTGTGTTAAGACAATCCGTTCCCACTTTCTGCCGAATTCTGGATGCATTGTTGAGTGCGCGGCGTTGATTTCCGTCACTCAACGCAAAATGACTCCAGAATTCGGCGGATAATGGGCAACAGAGTGTCTTAATACATAAAGTCCCTCTGCGCTGTGTGCGGGATTCGACGTGATCTTTGTCGGGGTATTCAGAGAGAATCTTCTGACATATGACACATATGACAACCTTTGTCTGTTTTCTGCTTAAATTTAAGATATTGCGTAGTGGCGGAACTCAATGCCTCACTTTATCTCTAAAATAATACATTAGAGTGATATAAATAATAATAAAACATATGTTTTCTTACTGAAAATCCATCTCCACCATCAGCTAAGTAAGCTGGTAAAATTACATGATAATAGGCCTCAGGGTCTAGTGGAACATCAGATTTTTTGTTACCAACAAACACTGAGGTAAGTCTTTGGCCTTCAGGTAGAGATATATTGTAGGTTACTTGAAGACCTGAAAGTAATTAATAAAATTTATTAGATTATTTATACTATAATTGAAAGTTATTGATTCAGACAAAAATAGAAAAAAAAACTTTAATTTGTACAAAAATATATAATTATTACTATGGGGAAACAACATTCTCTATGTTATGTCTAGAGAATTCGGCCGAAAGTGTGGAATGGAAGTGCCTTAATAGAAACGAAGTATCCTAACATTAGATTATCAGGTTCCCTCCACTATCAACGTGTCAACGTTCACGTATCAACTAAAAAAACATCCTGGTAAACTAAATAAGAAATAAGAAAACGCTCACCAGAAACTTGTAACACATAGGGTCCCTTAAAAGGATTGTAGTCCCATGCACTCGAAACGCTTCGCTCTAACGCCAGCAATATATCTCTTCCTTGCAATTCGAAATCTTCAATACGATCGTTGAAGGGGAGCAGCTCGAATATAACACCTTTGGTTATTGCTGAAAATATATTTTCGTTTGTAGTACAAAACTCTATGAATGTACAGAAAATTGGAAATATAACTGGGTTATCGATATATTATTAGGTGTGTATATATACTCGTATATATTTTTATATAGAAAATGTTAATTTGGTACTGTCGTATCAACAGTTTAGGTAAAAAATTTAAATATTCTATACAATTATAAACTTTATAATTATATAGAATATTTTAATTAATATATATTAATTATTTTGTATAATTTTTAATCGAAATCGTATTAAAATTAACATTGCGGCGTTGAGTTCCGCCACTCAACACGCAATGCCTCCAGAATTCGGCGGAAAGTTCATTAACAATAAAAAACTATAACTATAAAAATATACTTACTACCACTGGGAATACTAGATTTGATATTACCGCGTTGAATGAACGATATGTATTGGACGTCGGATTTCAAAGAATTACCCTGAAATATAAGGAAAACTGTAAGTAACTTTATAATCATAATATATTTCAGTTCTTAAAATTTTGTGATTTGGATATTCAAAGGATTTTTTTTTTTTAAATTTCAAAAGTTTTATTATAATTATTAGTTAACAATATTAAATAGATAGAGGCCGACGCTTCGATTATTATTCGGTGGAATTATAATTCTGGCACCAATAGACAAGCGCGGCGATTAGCTCTGCCACTCAATACGCTATGCCTCGAAAAAATTACGGAAAGCGGGAAACGAACTGTCTTAACAATAGGTGCCCTCGGCCTACCCTACTAAATGTGGGACAATGGTGAAGAATGGTGAATGGTGGTTTTTTTTTAATATTTTCACTCTGGTAACAAGGCAAAAAGAAATCGACTAAAAAAAGGAATATATAGAGAAGAAAATATTATATTTAAAATAATATAATATTACTTACATATTCAGCCATGCCGTCAACCAGCATATCGCCAAGAGCACATTCACCGAACACGCAATCTTCAAACTCCAGTGTAGTTTTACTCTCTCCGATCGCCACTTGTTCAGCCTTGTGTACCATTTCGGCGTACGGTGCCAGACGGGATTTTATATCTTCATCTGTAAAAATGGTTATACGTTGTAAGATTTTATCTTCTCTTCTCCTAAGTTTTCTTTTCTTTTCTTTTTTATCTTCACGCAATATCCCGCACATACCTAGAGGGATGTTATTGCGTGTTAAGTGGTGGAAAGTATGTGCGATAGCTAGAAGGAACCTAGTTTTAAGACACTCACACACACTTTCTGATGAATTTTCAAAACATTGCTTGTTGAGTGGGATTCGAACCCACCACCGTCGTGTATATAGTAATACGCTGTGCCACTACGCCACAATGACCTTCTTATCTTGTCTAACTTTAATATTATGGATGTGATAATTTATGAGGATGGAATAGATGTCGTCATTCATCTTCAATCCGTTTAGTTACTTTTAAGAAAAAATATTACAGCTTATATATCAAAATAACACACATGCTTTTTTCTGTAAATATTTTGTATAATTTGATAATAATATAACAATGAGTAAAGCGAAGCCACGGACGAGTCGTTAGTTATTTTACTATGTTGAAGTCATTGAAGTTGAGTACCTATATATAAACAAGTTAATATTTGGATTAATAGTAACAGAAGTAAAGTGTATTTTAACTCTTAATTACAATTTTGATTTTTTAAAGGCTAAATGCATTTTTTTTCAAGGTCAAAGTCTTTATTTTAAAGATAATAAAGTATGAGTAATACACATAAAAACATAATTTTACAGCATCTGTTAAAACCCTGACATTACACTGACATTTTAACAGGATAGGTGTAGTTCTTTATTAAAATCAGCTTCACGCTCTATCCCGTACGCAGCAGGGTAGGGACAAAGAACCTAGTGTTGAAACATTCCGTTCCCCATTTTCCGCCAAATTCTGGAGGCATTGCGTGTTGAGTGGTATTTATTAATATATCATTATAGTTCTTTTGTATGATATTATATTTCTTTTTCATCCTCACGCTGCATTACGCTGCACACCACAGGGTAGGCAGAGGAAACCTAGTGTTAATACACTTCGTGCCCCACTTTCCGCCAAATTCTTGAGGCATTACGTGGAATGACGGAACTCAACATTTTAGAACTCACAAATTTAATATTATATATTTTAACGTGTTATAAATCGATGAGCGCCAAATAACCGATACCTGTCGCCTCAGGCCCTGACTCCACCGAATCGAAGATCTGCGAAGAAGTCAACAGCGGCAACTTACAAGCTTAGCAATCTGGACTAGAGACGAAATGTAGGAAAAACGTAATTCTATTAGTATTTATTTGTCAAAAAAACATATTTCCGCTAGTCTTGTCTCCGCTTTGATGGAGTATGGGCCTAAGCGTTCAATTTGTGACGCATCTATCCATTTGTTACATGTAATAAAAAAACACATTATTAATTAGTATAATTTAATTAAACAATATTTGAATTAACGAATGCAAATAAATGTTAATTTATCGAAAACAAAATTAACACCTTTAAAAAAATACATAATATGTAATTCCGTAATAATATGTCAATTCAAATCGAAAAAGGATTTTTCAATTTTTTATCATCAATGTTTCCTTATAGACGTTATAACGTAAAATTATCCATCCGTCAATCGATTTTATAATGAAAGAGAAAAGGATCTCTTAATATATGAAAGAGAAAAGGATCTCTTAGAAAGGAATGCTAAAATGGAATTTCTCACTGTTGAGCTAATCGCTTTTAAATGAAATAATAAATAACTATTTATAATAATTATTATCTAATTGTTCTTGTGTAGGTCACTCAGATAACAACAGAATAATTGACTACAAAGGTCGCGAGTTATATTAAATAAGTTGAAACCGTCAGCCCGCGTATTTGCTTCTATAGATATCGAGTGATATCGTTATCACGAGATGCATTCTTGACGCAGTTGCGGGTTCGATTCCTTTTCCCTATTTTTTCCTATTTAGCACGTAAAATATCTAAAATATAAAAAATAGCATTTTTTATTTTCGTTTATTTTTACCAACATTTTACCAGACTATTGGGAAAAGCCAACTAAGAAGAGCTGGTAAGTTATGCTGCACTGGCGTAGGGGCCCAAATGTGTAAACTGTAAACATAACAGATTGTGGGTTCTATTCCCAGTCATAAAATGAAATATTTAATATTTTCATTTATTCGCGAGGCCAGTCGTGGCGCAAAGTCAACGTGTGAACGCGAATCGGTAAATGCGATTGGTTGTGGATTCGATCTTCGTGCCCCACTCGAGGAAATGAAATATTTATTTAAATTTATATATCCATTTCCTTCGCTTTGCTATCGAGACAAAGTGCGGCTTTGAGTGCCACCACTCAACACACAGTACGTCCAGAATTCGGCGGAAAGTGGGGAACGGAGCGTCTTAACGCCAGTTTTCCTCTGCCTACCCTGCTGCGAGATAAAGCGTGAAGCCGATTTAATTTAATGGTTTTCAACTTATTCGCTCTGGTGGGGACACAAAGCGCGCCGTTGGACCACCACAACGCAAGGCCTCAATAATTCGCTAGTAACGGTTTTTTTTATGGAAAATGATATGGCAAACGAGCGTACGGGTCACCTAATGGCAAGTGATCACCGCCACCCACGACCCCGCGTAACGCCAGAGGAGCTACTAGTGCGTTGCCAGCTTTTAAAGTGATTGGGTGCCGGAGCCCGGCATTACCTAATGCGAAACGCAGCGGCATAAAGCCGTAGTGGCTTCCAGTTCAGTTCACGCTGGTTTTAAATGCCGGGGGTGGTAATGATCCGGTCGAGTCTGCTGGCGTTGCTGGCGACGTGACCCTCCCACTCGTACTTTAGTCGCCTCTTACTACACCACCATTACCAGGGTGATCCTATTCTAAGCCGGGAACACACGGAATGTCTTAACACTAGGTTACCTCTGCATGTGTACGAGATATACCGTGAAGCTAAAAAGATCACATACCTTCAGGCAAAGATCTATCTAGGAAGATTGGTCCGCCCTCCCACTTCACGAAATCTCCACGGTAATCAAACAACACTGTGAGGCTTCCCATGTATTTTGTGAATGCCGATGCTTGAACGATTAGAACCTGTAATATAATAATTTTCTTTGTTATTTTTAATTTTAAAATTTTATACAGAAACAAAACTAAGTAGTCAATATATTTCAAAAGGAGCTTTATTATTCAAATAATATTTAATATACAGAACCTAATCATCTAGCCAGACGTGGCGAAGGGACTCAAAGTGTGACCGTAAGCGCGACAGGTCGTGGGTTCGACTTCCAGTCGAGAAAAATAAAATATATGTTTAAAATTTTCATCGCTTCGCCTCGATATCAAGAAAAATCAAGTACGCGTTGAGTTCCACCACTCAGCACGTAATTCCTCCAGAATTCGGCAAAAAATGGGAAACAGAATGTCCTAACACTAGGTTCCCACTGCCTACCATGATGTGTGCGGGATACAGCGTCACGCTAATCATTTAACATTCAAAAGAAATAAAAACCAAAACAGTCTTGTAATTCTTCTTTACTCACCTTATGATTATTATTAGAAGAAGTTTGAACTAAAACTGGATAAGGCCCTGCGACTTTTTCTCCGCTTGGCGCAGGACCATTCCACAAAAGGGAGTGAGTATGACCACCCACTATAACATCTACATATTTACCGTAATCTCGAGCAAGTTCTCTAAAACAAACAAATATAAATTCATATTAATCTATTATATATTAAATAATCAAATATTAGGTGTATTTAAGGCCTGTCGTGGCGCAGGGGCACAAAGTGTGACTGTAAATGCGACAGGATTTGGGTACGATATCACTTCCTATTTGAAGAAATGATTTTTTTCTCTTCTGTTGTCAGGGCAAAGCGCGGCGTTTAGTTGCGTCACTCAACACGCAATGCCTTGAAAATTCGGCGGAAAGTGGGGAAAGGAGTGTTTTAATACTACGTTCCATCTATGGTACTATGTGCGGGATACAGCTCGACACCAAAATAAAAATAATATTATAATATTTTGTGTTTTCATAAAAATACTCTTCCAACATCGTCAAATGGTTGAAAATCGACAGTAAACAATTTTTACTTAATTCCTATACACTTACCTAAAGAAAATCAAGACTGACATAAATACTAGGTACGATTAGATATAGATCCAGTTTAAAATAAATTATACTGTTAATATCAATTCTGTAATAAAACAGGATAAAACAGGAAAATAAAACAGGATATTCCGTTTAACATATAAGTCAGAGTGAATGAATTATCGAAATATAACAAAATATAAACGGAAACGCAGATCAGAGTGATTTCTTACTTTGTTTCCTTCTTACTACTATTAAAAATACATTACTATCTATCGATGAATCCATTATAATAATATATAATAGTCGTTACAGTATCTACAGTCTAGTCAAGCGGCATGTCTGACTGTAGACGTGACGGCTATGCGTTATCAAGCGGAAAGTGGAGAATGAAGTGTATTGGCACTAGGTTTTCTCCACTTACCTATTATTCGCAGGAAACACCTTGAAGCTTAACAAAACCTATCAATTGATAAAAAAAGATAGATATTATCTATTACGTTAAGATAAAAAAAACTAAATCATGCAAAGATAGCCAAAACCAATACAAGTGTCAGCGTATGTAACCAATAATACTCACTTGTCAACCTCAAGGCCGCAGTGAGACAGAACAATGATAATATCCACACCTTTCTCGTTCAACAACTTGGCCTCCCTACGCAAGGCCTCACGCGGATCAGTGAACTCCACGTTGCCAGCTGACGATAATATCTACATAATAACATAACATATAAACTCTTTTTAGATAGATGTAAACCAGAAAAATTACATAACCAAGAAATAAATTCATAAAAAAAATAAAATGTGAAATGTCACTAAAGGTGATCTCTTCCAGGCAACCGAGCGTTATAACAGCGGGCATGGCACGGTCAAAGACACATATATTTATAAACCTACACAAATACCTAAGAAGAATATAAAAAAAATATCTAAGAAGAATTTGAAAAGAATAGTTAACTAATTAGCCATTACAGTATATTTCCTTTTTAATGAAAATTTAAATTTTTACAGTTTAAACATGAAAATTTTTTCAGTTAAATGTCTTAAAAATATTTCAACAGATTTGTGTAGAGTGTACCTTGACTAAACCTGACTGAATGCGATGCTTTCCGATTTTAAACATTAAGGTGAGTGGAACGACAATATTTCTGTATATGCTAACGCATATTCTTTTTATGAACGTCTGGTGCTTGCAGAATATCTTTTTTTACTTTTTATATATTGAGGCTTAGGGTGTAATGCGACGGTTATGGATTCGATCCCCACACGAGGAAACCGAAATATTTACTTACATTTATATTTCCATTTCTTCGCTCTGGTATCGAGATAAAAGCGCGACGTTGAGTTCCGCCACTCAACACGCAATGCTTCCAGAATTCGGCGAAAAGTGGGAAATGGAGTGTCTTTGTTCTATGCTATCCTTCTGCCTCTACCCTGCTATGTGCGGGATATAGCGTGAAGCTGACATATTAAGGATCTTTTCTTACTAGACGTACGGTTTTTTTTTAACAAATTCAGCTTCACGCTGTTTCCCACATTATAACAGGGTAGGCAAAGGGAGCCTAATGTTAAGACGCTCCCCACTTGCCACTAGTTTCTAGAGGCACTGCGTGTTGAGTGGTTCCTTTCCTTGACACCAAAGCGAGGAAATGAAAATTCCTGGCGTGAGAATGGAATCCACGTTCAATAAACCACGTTCTATAAGAAGTCGCGCTGTGGTAAGACAGTGTGGCAGTTATGGGTTCAATCCCCACTTGGGGATCATAAGCGGGGATTTAAATTATCATGTGTAATTAAATTACTCTGCGTTCTGACACTCGACTGTTGAATGTCAACTATAATGTCTAATGTACGAATGCTTCGATCAACTTGATGGAAAGGGGAGACTAAAATATATTATTGGGAGCTTCCCTCTACCTTCCCGAATTGAAAAAAGCGTGGAACTGTACTTTTCATAATTCATTTCAAGCAATATTCACGTTTCAAAATTCACGTTTCAGTATTATAATCATGTTTTTGATAGGACTAGATAAGAGGAGATCTCGACAGATTAGGTAATGTTTAGTGTCGTGATGTTCTTACGTTGAAGCTATCATTTGAAGTGTTGAGGCGTGAAACAATCGTGTTGTTGATATAATTATTTTATGTCTCGTAACTTGAAAAATCTTTTCTCTAACAAAATTTTAAATTAGAGGCCGTCGTGGCGCAGGGGCACAGGCGTGCCAACAACTGGAAGCGCGATAGGTTGTGAATACATTCAAAGTATTTAATATTTTCATATCCTTGCTCTCGTAAAGAGGCAAGTCGCAAGAGGCAAGGCGTTTAGTTCCGTCTCAACACGCAACATGGAAACGGAATATTCTCAACGGGAATGAAGTGTCTAACACTACGTTCCCATTAAGACACTTTCGTTCCCAACATAACGCAAAGCATTAAATAAAATGATTCACCTTAGTATCAGTAGTAGTTAAACCAATTAGACCAATTCTCCTATTTTTCCGTTCTATGATAACATGAGGTCTGTATAGTCCATTCAATACGGGTTCCTTGGTGGTATCCATGTTCGCCGCCAGCACTGGTGCTTTAAGAGCCCTTAGATATGGGGCCAAGCCCTGTGGGCCGTCGTCGAATTCATGGTTTCCAATTGCCTAAAATTAAACAATAAGATTAGTGAAATAACAAATAATGAAACTTGTTAGAACGTTTTCGTTAAAAAATAGAAGATACAAGGATTACAAGGTAGGCAGAGGGAATCTAGTGTTAAAACACTCCGTTCCCCACTTTCTGCAGAATTCTGGAGGCGTTGCGTGTTGAGTGGCAGAACTCAACACCGCGCTTGGCCTCGACACCAGAGCGAAGAAATGGAAATATAAACGTAAGCAAATATTTCACTTCCTCGTGTGGGAATCGAACCCACAACCGTCACGTTACAGTCACACCCATGTGCCGCTGCGCCACGACGGCCTCAAAATCATCAGATATTATTTTTATAATAACTTTAGATAGGTCCATGTTAACTTACAAATACAATTTTTGCTCTTATTAAATATTTATTATGTTGGAAATAATGAATATAAAAAAATATAGCTCTATTACTTTACACCTATTTATTTAGAAAACGTATAAAAATTTGAACGTAGCGGGATTTGAACCTGCACCTAAATGCTTTCTTTCCCAAGTGTGGAATAACACTTTAAAAATGTTAAAAATATTTCATACATATATATATACGTATATAAGAAAACGATTTTACAATAAACTTTAAAGACCTATCACACGTATCCGTCTGTAAAGTGCATAATAGCACTATCATTATGTTGTTTAGCCGTGAGAACGTGACATGTGATTATCCTTAAAGGATTTTTTTTATATTGGCCTCTATATATTTATCTTTCTCATCATCTCCTATATATATTTATCAGCTTCACGCTTTATCCCGCACACAGCAGGGTAGATAGAGGGAACCTGATGTTAAGACACTCCGTTTCTTACCTTCCGCCGATCTTTTCAAGGTTTGGGCATTGAGCGGCGAAAATCAATACCGGGCTTTTGCCTTGGTGCTAGAGCGAAGAAATGAAAATATTAAAAAATAATAATAAATTCCCTCGTTTGGAGATCGAACCCAAGACCGTCGCGTTACAGTCACACATTTGAGCTTCTGGGCTACGACGGCTCCCGGTCACGGTCACACAGGCGTGTTACTGTCAACGCGACAGGTTGTGGTTTTGATCCCCATTCAAAGAAAATAAAATATTTAATATTCCCATTTACGAGGCATATACAGTCAACACGCAATTCCTATACCTCGTCGTCTGGGTTCCCAAGTTGTCTCTTTCTACTCTGTTTTAATTTGGATACAGTGCAAAGCTAAAAAAATATTCAAAAAGAAAAATAAGACGTAAAGTATTTTCCACCACCATACATAGAGTTCTAATATTGTTTTACAAATTTTCACTTACGTGTGCGTCGTGCGGTAACAAATTCATGAACTCTTGTGTAACATTCCACTTAAGGAGGCTATACCAATATGTGCCTTGGAAGCTGTCGCCAGCGTTCAAGAGTATGGAGTGCGGCTTTTCTTTCCTTAAATCCTCGATTTTCTTAAACAACCGAGGAAAACCACCAAGACAGGATCCGTTGTTGAATCTACATGTTGGCGATGCTACCGATGTTTCTTCGAACCTGTTTTTATTATAGTACAAATTATTAGTGTCATAATGGAACAAGAGTGTTTTAACACTAAATTCCTAGGTTCCCTCTGCCTATCCAATACTGCTGTAGGTGCCAGGTATAGCTTGAAGCTATACCTAGCATGTACTGCAGCAGTAGTCACGGGGAAACTCCCCGTCTCCACGAACTACTGCAAAGTGTTCGAAACGTTGGGTTTCTAAAAATGTAATAATCCTAAATATACGCGATTAATCCGGTTAAAATAGTTTCATTTAATATGTAGTTCGATGTCTCCAAGAAGTGACACAAAGTGACATGCGAGTGAAAAGACGCACAGGCGTTGCTGATGGTTACAGAATTAACGGTGTCTTAGATGCATTGATGAGACCGTGAAATAACAGAATAGTTGCACGTTTGGATACACAATGCTATGCTGACGACTGACGCTTATATAGTAGATGTCGCAGACACAGACACGTAAGACATAGAAGATGAAAGACAAGTAAGATATACAATTTCAAAAAACACAAAAATCCTTGACATTGAATCCCTCATCACTAGCTGTGTAAAACGTCGTTGCCAAAAAACACAATAAGACTAAGCTGACTATCTTCAACAGTTAACCAAATCAATATGCCGAGGCATATACTGGCTCAGCTGGGGTTTCAGACAGAATTGGTAACATCTTAAGAAAAGCCTCAACTAAAACTATATTTAAGTCTAACAAAGAATCCAATTCTTAAGATAGGT
>DWGR01000744.1:0-19707 GCA_018247715.1 Heliconius burneyi | reverse complement strand
AAAAAAAAGTCATTAATTAGATAATAACATTTTAATTCAAGATAGAGAAATATAATATAGTAAATATAATAATTCACTGAAATTAGTAAATTCAAATCCTAAGCAATAAACGTAATAAAAAGGAACTCAGAAAGGAATATTGAATCAATGCTAAAATGAATGTCATATTTATTTTGTAATTATCTTATTTATTGTAAGAATATAATATTAAATGTAAATAAGTAAAATATATTTAAAATTCCGTGCTGTTCATTAATTACTTTTATTTTTCTCTCTTATCGAATAAAAGAGCATAAGCTTAAAATTGTAACATTGCTAATATTTTTTTGATTTACTACATAGAAACATGTTGCATGTTACGTTTTTCTACAATTTGTTTACGTATTATAAATGCACCTACAGACGGTCAGGACAAGAATTTTAAAAAACTATTCTTTAGTGTAGAGTAAGGCTCAGGGTACAAAGTGTGACTGTATGCACGACGGGTTGTGGGTTCGAGTCCCTTTCGGGGAAATGAAATTATTATAATATATAATATTTTCATTTCTTTTCTATGGTGTCAAATCAAAGCGCGGCGTTGACTTCTGCAACTCAATACGCAATGCTTCCAGAATTCGGCGAAAAATAGAGAACAGTGTCTTACCACTAGGTTCCCTCTGCCGACCCTACTGCGTGCAAGATACAGCGTGAAGCTAATTTATTTATTCTTTCTTTAGTATACATACTGTGTAGGTAAGACTTACCAAACATATTACATGATACGGTCTTATATATTTATTAGCTTTACGCACCGTACATAGCAGGGTAGGTAGACGACACCTGGGAACCTAGTGTCTTAGGCGCTTATCCCCCCTCCCCCAGTTGCCGCCAAATTTTAGAGGCATTGCTTGTTAAGTTATGAAACTCAACGCCGTGTTTTGCCTCGTTACCAGAGGATATGAAAATATTGAATATTTAATATCCCGGGTGGCGATCAAATCCACAACCGTCGTCTTTACAGTCGCACGCTTCTCTACATAAGCCTGCGCCTAATATGTATAAGTTAAGTATAAAAAGATATTATTTTGTAGTATAAACAAAACTAACGAAATAACGAATGACTTTGTATCTACACACATTGCTCGCCAACAAACAGAATCTGTTACCTAACGTTTGTACCTATTGGGTATCTAAAAATATACATACAATTTGGAAGGATAAATTAAATAAAAGAAGTACAAAGTGTTTGAAAATTTTATTAAAACATTCTAAGTGCATTTATAAATTATTTAAATCGCTTACATTTTTTTTGTCAAGCGATATGTTTAGACTACACTACATACTTACCCATTAAATATATATAAAAATATATATTTAATGTATATTTATGTATATAAAAAATGCAATACACTTAAATAAAATTTAAAAGCCTTATTTTGAAAGTCTTCATTTTATATTGAAATATAACAACAAGTTGGAGTTTGTTAACCTATAATGAAGAAAACAAATATGATACGTTTAAATTAGAAAGAGACCTCGTGAATCCCTTTTTTGGAGTTTTGCGCTGTATCGCGCACACGGCAACACTGCCTACACAGGCAGAGGGAACCTAGTGTTAAGATACTCCGTTCCCCACTTTCCGCCGAATTCTGGAGGTGTGTGTTAAGTGGCGGGACTCAGCGCCGCTATTTAGCCTCGACACCAGAGCGAAGAAATGAAAATATAAATAAATATTTAATATGTGAAAGTGAGTGCTTGATGAGCGAGTGGGGTTGCGCCACGACGGCCTCAATAACATATTAAATAAAGGTATATAAACTATAGAATAAATTAATGTATAAAAAAAAAACCGACTTCAAACAAAAAGTGTAAAATAAATTTACTTAACATAAAGTAAAACGTACGTACTTTCATTTTGTTAAACAAAAATAATTAAAGAGAGATTTTATATATTTGTAGTGGGTGTCAAGCTAATGCTACAACAAGCTTACTACAATATCAAATTAATAAGCCAGTCTGGTTTATTTATTTTAATCACCAACACAGCGTACACTAACAATTTGAACAGAAAAACAAAATCGTTTTTTTTTTTATGGAAAAAGCATGGCAAACGAGCGTACGGGTCACTTGATAGTAAATGATCACCTCCGCCCACGACACCGCGTAACACCAGAGGAGCTACTGGTGCGTTGCCAGCTTTTGGGGTGGCTGGGCCCCGGAGCCCGGCATTACCTAATGCGAAACGCATTGTACGCATCGTACAATTAAAAACAAAATGTCGCCGCAAATATAGGCGATGACGGCAAGCATTATAGGCGATGACGGCAAGCACTTAGAAGTCGATTAAAAACCGTAATGTTTGCTTTCCGTTCGCTATAGTTAAAGGGAACCCGCTAGGAATACAGCGTGAATAAATAAATAAATAAAAACAAATTGATATTCATTACAAACTTACTTTTCATGTAAAATTTCCATTAAAAGTATTAAAATGGAAATACCAATGCCAATAAACATAAACGTCAAAACTGGTCGAATGTTCAAAAAGCTGACGCTGCTGAATGAAGATATCTTATTGGAGCAGCGAGGTTTTCTAACACTCAGTCGTCTGTCTATAACCATTTGGATACCAGATTCGTGAATACGTTTAAAACTAAAAAAAATTTTTCTTTTTGTATCTTAATGCCTAGTACATTTAAGAAACACATTTCACTCCATCTCACTCAAGGTACTCAATCAGTACGCTGTATCCCGCACAACCTCGGAACCTTGTGTCAAGACACTCTGTTCTCCACTTTCTGCTGAATTCTGAAGGCATTGCGTTTGAGTGGCGGAACTCAACGCTGGGCTTTGCCTCGAAGAAAAGCACGGCGTGGAAATATAAATTTAAATAAATATTTCATCTCGTCGAGGGGGGATTGGACCTACAACCAGTCGCGTTTACAGTCACACTTAGTGTATCTGCGACACAACAGGTATTTGCAGTAGGTATAACAATTATAAAATATTATTAGAAATATGAAAACTATAATATCTTACGCAACTCGCAGCAATTCTAAATAAGGCGAGTGTTTGTACACTGGCACGAACGGATGTACAATATTCATGAAGTCCACTTCGACTAAGTCACATTTCTCCGTCTCCAAGAAAGTTTCCTCAACACGCCGGTACAACTGAGCAGTCAATATGTGGATAGCAAAGAGACCCTTAAATTAAATTTAAGTTTTGTATATAATATAGCAACACTAGCTTATTATTATTTATAATTTTTTTAAGCTTCGTTAAAGAGCAGGATTTGGCGGGATAGGAAAAGGGAAGCTTGCAACCTGGCGCACCTCAACGCCGCGCTTTGTCTCGTTACCAGAGCGAGGAAATAAAAATGTTACATATTTCTTTGGAGTCCGAGTGGAAATCGAACCCACAACCTGTCGCGTTTAAAGTAGCACGCTTGTGCCATTGCGCCACGACTGATTGGTTTATAATAATTTCAAATAAATCAATCAGTCAAGAAATTACATTTTTTAATATTATTATTCCGGTAGTCATATACTACATAGTGCAGCAGAGAGTTCTCCAGTTTTCTACTATTGTCATAATAATGATTACACAAGTAAGTAGAGGCCGTTGTGGCGCAGCGGCACAAGGGTGTGACTGTAACGCGACGGTTGTGGGTTCAATCCCCACTCGAGGAAGTGAAATATTAATAATTTATGTTTCCATTTCTTCGCTCTGGTGTCGAGGCAAAGTGAGGCGTTGAGTTCTGCCACTCAACACGCAATGCCTCTAGAATTCTGCAGAAAGTGAGGAACGGAGTGTTTTAACACTAAGTTCCCTCTGCCTACCCTGCTGCGTCCGAGATACAGCGTGAAGCTGGTTTTTTTACTAGTAATAGGTACCTTTCGAACTCTTTCAACGCCTTCATTTAAATCATAAAACTGGGCTTTTCCTTTATCTGGCTCTATCTTCTTATAAATTTTGTGTCTCACCGCATCCTTTTCAGCCTACAAACGTAGAATGATAGAAATTGATTACCATAGAATAACTTTAATTAATGTACTGTTTGTTATCTTGTTTTAAACACGCTTTATCTCGTTTATAGGAAAGCAAGAAGGAACAATAAAAATATTCACTTCAACGAGGGTTAATTAATTGATACTAAAACATTATAAATAGTAAGTAACATGGAGTGAATCTAGTGATTTATTTCTCCTTTCCGCTTTGTTATCCTAGTTAGAAATAAATCCGTTTTATGTTATGATAATCTAAAGTCCAATCCGAAGCCAATCCAGCCAGTTGTGGCGCAGAGACACAAGCGTGTGACTAAAACGCGACAGGATGTGGATTCAATTGCCACTAGAGGAAATGTAATATTTAATGTTTTCAGGCACTGAACAGGCAATGTATCCAAAATTCGGTGGAAAGTGAGGAACGGAAGTGGCTTAACACTATATTCCCAGTTTTTCTCTACCTTCTCTGTTGCCTGCAGGATACTAAGTGAAATTACAATAAATAGTACCTCAAAACTTTATGCATATGTACATGTTCTTATTAAATTTGATACCTTCAATACAAAATGATTATAGTCCACCTCCAACGCAGCGAGAGTAATCTTAGAATTGGTCAGCTGTTCTAATGTTCTGATAGAAGTAGAAGGTGCTTGAAGAAGTACGACAATGTTGGCAGAGTATGCAGCATAAAGTGCCATAAACGCTGTAAATATTACCCACAGCATTATGCGACCTGAAAGAAAAAATAAAGTTAATAAAAATATAAAACAAAAATAGTATAAATTTGCCCCTAGAACAATTTTTTTGATTGTAAACACTAATCTCAGGAACTGTAGATTCTTCTTTGACGAATGAACGAACGGACAATTGAACACAAAATTTCCATTGAAATTTATTTCCATTTCATCTTTTATTAAATGTTTCATTTAAAAATTTAAATAACGGTAACAGGTATACCTGATAACTTCTTGGGCTCCTTGGAACAGCCCTGTTGACTTAAAGCACTCATTGCTAGCAGCATTGCATCTCCAACACTTCCATCTAATTGTGTTTGGTTCTTAAACACAACCATAATATAAATTTTCATTATTAAAAATATTTAGTGTTTGTCTTAATAAGAAAAGATAAATATTATTGTGGATTTTTTTAGCTTCTTGCTGTGTACCACATATAACAGTATAGGCATAGGGAGCCCAGTGTTGAAACACTCCACTCTTAACTTTCCGCCGAATTCTTTTTTTCAATTTCAACTCGATATCTCCAAGCGTCAAGAGTCTGTATTTTAGATAAAGGCTCTTGACAGACTGGCAGACAGCCTGATTTATAAGATTTAATTTTTCCTTTAAAAAGTACGGAACCCTAAAGACCATAAGAAATATAAAAACATTTTTATTTACCATGCCAATCCTTACAGCTTCCCATTTAGACGCCAGCAAAATAGTAAAAGTGGAACCTATTATTGAAATAACTAAAGCGATCCAAACGTTCACGGAGAAAGGTAAAGTGAAGATATTAGCGACATACGATAGAGGGGGCTGTCGGAAAATGAACTTTACTTGGAACTTGGCTATCGAATCTGTGAATACGACGACGCTCAGGCGTTCTGTATTGGCAACGCAGTTTGTACCTGGAAAATTAAGGAAAAGAATACGAGGAGAAAAGGAAATTGCTTTTTTTTTGAATGAATGTCACGCTTGTGGCCTGTGACCAAGACTACCAGTTAAATTAAAGAATAAAACAAAAACAATTTACTTTTATTTTATACTTTCTAGTGTAAACGATTTGATTTTTACGGGTTCCCTGTATCATCATCATCAGCCTGTCCTCGTCCACTGCTGGACATAGGCCTCTCCAATGGCACGCCACTGAGCAAGATCTTCAGCTCTTCGCATCTAGCCGTATAACTTAGGTAAACAATTTAGGTATCCAAAAAGTTTACCTAAATCGGCCCTCCCAGTCTTAATATCATTGATCATTCCTGACCACTGACCATTCTTCTTATATCCCCATCTGTGGCTGAATATATAACGCGGTGTGGCATTGAGCATTTCAAATGCTATATGCACATTTATCCAAGACATCTTAGCTATGGAGTCGAAATGAAGCTTTCTAATATAAAAAAAAATCTATTAAATAATTAAGTTAAGTTAAGTTAATTATGAACTTCTTTTCTGCGTACAATATCCCGCATAAAAGAACAGTGTTACATGCTCCCGACAGAGGTAGAGGAAACCTTTCTGCCCCACTTTCCTTCCCCACTTTCTGCTGAATTTTTAAGGTATTCACCACAGTGAAGAAATTAAACTATTAAATACTTTATTCCCTCTAGTGGGAATTGAAGCCACAAGCTTGTGTCAGCCCCTAAAGTTGAAATATCATGCTTTTATCATATAGCAGAGTAGGCAGCAGGAGGAGTGTTGACTAATGCGACGATTTTGGGTTCGATTCCCACTCGGCGAAATAAATAATAATTATTAGTAATATTTCCATTTCGTCGCTCTCTGGTACCAAGGCAAAATAACACGGCGTTAAGTTCCGCTACTCACGCAATGCCAAAAATTCGGCCTGAAGTGGGATTTTACATATTAACACTTCAAAAAGCGCGTCTGTCTCAACATTGGCGGCTGGCAACGCACATGTAGCTCCTCTGGTATTTTACGGTGATTACTTACCATCAGATAATTCGAACGTTCGTTTGCCTTATCCATTTCCATAAAAAAACCACAAAATTTTCTCTGCCTACCCAGCTATATGCGGGTTACAGTGTGAAACTAAAAAAAAAATATACGTAAAGATTTACAATCTATCCTCTCTGGGCAAGTGATATTGCGTAGTGTTACTATCCTGTATCACGTTGGCCATAGTCAGCGGGTGACCCATCACGTTCTGTCGTCGCCTGAACAATTCTCTGTGAGGTCTGGTGTCTTTTAGAGTTCCGTTGTAAGAACCTCGAGGACTCGTATATGTAGAGCCATTTGGAGACGGCTTGTGTACTAGAAAACAATTTATTACCAGATATTATGAGACTTTTATAAAATTATTACATAGTTATGCTTATAATTAATAATTATTTACGATTTATTTTGCTTCACGCACAGCAGGGTGGGCGGAGGGAACAAGTACGTATTGTTAAGACACTGTTCTTATTAAGACACTGTTCTTATTAAGACACTTTCATTCACCACTTTAAGTAGAATGCTGTAAGCATCGCGTGTTCAATGGCAGAAATCACGGCCACGCTTTGCCTCATTGACAAACCCGATTCAGGTTTGTTAACGAGGCAAATCGCATCATCGGGGCGTGTCATATTACCAGTGGCACGCTTGTTGCCCCTACGCCACGAATGACCTCAAATAAAGGTCTAAAAAATATTTTCTTATAAGAAAGAAAGTATAAAAAAGCAAAGCGCGACGTTGAGTTCTGCCACCCAACACGCAATGCCTCCAGAATTCGGCAGAAAGCGGGGAACGGAGTGTATTGACACTGTGTTCCCTCTGCCTACCCTGTCGTGTGCGGGATAAAGCGTGAAGCTGATTATTATTTCTTTTTTAAAATAATGTTCTTACATTATTTTATTCTTTATCTAATCTGAATTATATTTATTAGTTACTTATTCATAATTCTTACATTCACTTAATGTAAAAATATTCTCATTCCTTTCAGCCAGTACAAAGTCACTATCAGTTAATATCGGCAACTCCCACAGCTTAGAAATATTAAATTTGTCTGAATGTCTGTCATGTACTGCGAGCCATCGGAAAGGAGACCGAAGGAGTCTTGATACCTAGATGTTAAAATGCTTGTGAATGCTGTTATGCTTGCGAATTAAATTTTAATGTTTTTCTTTTTTTAGCATCTCGGTATATCCTGCATGTTGCAGGGTAGTCAGAGAAAACTTAGTGTTAAGACACTCCGCTCTCCACTCAAATGTTAATGTGATTCACAATATCAATAACTTTTTTTTCATATTTTTAAGTATATTATGTCCTTGATTTATACTATTAAAAGTAGGGCGCCACGACAGGACTCAATATAGTTTATACCTATTGCTATTCAAATTCAAAATAAGCAGTTACATGCTTCATTTCTTGAACGTCAAGTAATCTACCACCAGTTCACTAAAGTTAATGCCTCAGACCTGAGAAGAACTGGCGCAAGAAACTCAGCGGGACTTTCAATTTTATACAATAATTATTTGTGATAATGACACCTTTGAAACACACTGGAGAGAGCATTTCGTTCTGAAGGCGAAATATTTTTCATACAGTCTTAAGCTATCGCCTCGTGGCCGTCGTGGTGCAGCGGCACAAGAGTGTGACTGTAACGCGACGGTGTTGGGTTCGTATATATCCATTTCTTCGCTCTGGTGTCGAGGCAAAGCGCGTTGAGTTCTGCCACTCAACACGCAATGACTCCAGAATACGGCAGAAAGTGGGGTTCGGAGTGTCTTAACACTAGGTTCCCTCTGCCTACCCTGCTGTGTGCGGGATACAGCGTGAAGCTGATTTAATTTTTTCTTCAGTCTTAAGCTATAGGTATATTTTTATGAAATGCTTACATTTAGAACTTGGTCGGCCTTAGGACAATCCAAATCGACATAGAACAATAAAACATGATCCTGTAGTGCAGAGATTGCTTTAAAATTTGTACTTGCTCTAATGCCAGCTTCGTTTAATTTTTTAAATAATATATTTTTTTTAGCTGAAACATCCAAATTTTTGTAGTTCTTAATAATGCTAATAGATGTATCCTGCATGTACCAAGGGGGATTGAGGGAGTTTAGAGCTTAGACACTCCATTCCCCACGCGCTGATTTTTTTTATATATTGCATATCGAAAGTTGAAACTCAACGCCGCGCTTTGTATTCATACTAGAGGCAAATAAAATGAAATATTGTTTGTATTGTTTTCCCTCGAGTGGGATATAAACCCATATCAATCGCGTTCACAGTCAGAACTTGCCACACAGCGCTACAACGACCTCAAGATTTTGAGAGATTTACTGAAGTTTATTAACGTTGTACAAATAACATTAATTATTATTTATAATTTTTGGAAACTCAGTCAACAATTTCGATCGATATTCGATCTCGTTGGGATGTAGGATAATATAAAAGGTATATTTTAAGTAATTCCGGGTTGTACTGGATATATATGGAATTTGAATCGGAGAAGAATAAATATTACTACTATGTGCGAGATACAACGTGAAACTAATAAAAAAATATTGAATAAAAATCAGCTTCACGCTGTATACCGCACACAGCAGGGTAGTCAGAGGGAACCTAGTGTTAAGAGATTCCGTTCCCCGCTTTCCGCCGAATTCTGGAGGCATTGCGTGTTGAGTAGCAGAACTCAATGCCGCACTTTACCTCGACACCAGAGCGAAGAAATGGAAATATAATGTCGCGCTACAGTCACACCCTTGTGCCACTGTGCCACGACGGATTGCATATATTGAATCTGTTATATAATTATCAGAGACCAATTTCTACTCACTCTCCTTCCAACATAAATTAGGAAAAATCACAAAAGTTGATTTGCATTCATTATTTACGAACTCTTTAATAAAATACATATCATTTTCATCTTTTGTTTGGACAAACCAAATAAGAATTAGTAAAATCAATAAAGGAAACAGTTTCATGTTTGGTATCGGTCTTTATATTATAACTCTAAAATGCTCTATAAAATCATTTAAATAGCCCTTTATACTGATTATACATTATATTAACATATAAAATTTTGATTTGTTCGTCTTTCTATTAAATAAAGAGGGGTACAAGCGTACGACTGTAAGCGCATCGGGTTGTTAGTTCAATACCTACTCGAGGAAATTAAATATTTTATATTTGGGGTACTTGAGGAAATTAAATATTTGGGTTCTCAAGTTCCCAGTTTCCCTCTGCTGACTCAGTCTGTTTAACGTTTTTGAATAGAACTTCTCTACCTATCACATTAAGAACTTTAGCAACTTATAAATACACATTAAATAAATATTTCCTCGAGTGGGGATCGAACCCGCAACCAGACGCGTATATAGTCATACTTTGTGCGCTGCGCCACAGCCGGCCTCGAGGCTAATTGTCATCATTACAATATATAAAAAAAAAACATTTTTCTATTACCTTTTTATTTATCAGAAAGTTAAACAAAGACAGGTCAATAAATTAGTCAAAAGTAAACATACGTTTGTTAAGAAAATGACTAATAATTACCTCCTTCGTAAGCATTGTTTGGAAATCAAATAAAATTATAGTTTTGGTTGTGCATTCGTTTAATTATTAGGTTCAAATTAAAAGCTGCTATATCGATGGACTTATTGGTATAGTGGTTACAATAAGCGAAATGTGAATACTAAACTACAGATAATGGGTTCGATTTCCACTGAGAAACATTTTAAATATAAAATATTTATATTTTTTTGTTCATGTATCTTGTATTGTTATGTAATACATGAATAGTCCTTGAAGTAATGAAACGGCTAAGCCATGCATACAATTTAACTAAATGGTAGAGTTTGTGAAGTTAGGGCTTGTATATAGAATGAGGGTGTTAGAAACTTGGCTCTACATGAGATCTAACAAGTTTATGACAGTACCTACACACACAGTTTATAAGTGGTATTTAATTTATGCCTAAAAGACATGTGTATTTGTCTCATTCTCATACTTATAAATATATCAAATTTGTAATTACGCATCTATATGTGAATGCAAATATTTTCATTCCCCTATGTGTCGCTACATTTGATATTAATTCGTGAATAAGCTTAAAAATAAAGATTTTTCTCCGCCATTCTCCTCTCCTTCAGGAGCAACCTGAAAACAAAAGAGCCGATTATATAGAAATCCTCTAGAGATCATTAATCTGCTAAACCCAATATATCGAAACAATTCTCTATAAGAAATAGTAATACAATAATTGCTTGGTCTATCTTTTTAAAAAAATATTCCGTCGACTGGTACTGGTACTGATATGCTATATCCTGCTAAATAGCGGGGTAGGCATAGGGAACCTAGTGTTAAGTCGCTCCGAAATTGAACCCACAATCTGATGCGCTACCCACTTGTCCCCTGCGCCACCATTGGCCTCAATTACTCATATATTTTTAAATATTTTCATTAAGTTTTGTCTAGTCTGATTAGATAAAGCCATTCATCATTTATCCAGATCTACCCACTTACAATCTCTTATACACTATTTCCAGGAACAGCACAACCACAGATATGAGCATGCCGTACAAAGTAGCAATAACAGCCGGGTACATGTCAGTGATGCCCACACTGCTGAACGCGGAGATGCTGCCGGAACAGCGGGGCTTGCCGACGTGGAGACGGTGGTGGATGTTTGACTGTATGCCTGTTTCTCGTATACGGATGAAACTGAAGGATTTAAAAAAAAAACAAATAGATACTATTATTTATAAATATACACATAATATGCTATTAAATAATTTTCATCAAAGAATATTCTAATAAACAAATGTGATCAATTTCGAGATATATTCATATTTAAAAAAATATTTTATTCAGAGGCCGTCGTGGCACAGCGGTACAAGGTGTGACTGTAACGCTAACTGTAATGGGTTCGATTCCCACAACCGTCACGGTTAATTTTTATACGTTTATATTTCTATTTCTTCGCTCTCGTGTTGAAGCAAAAGCGTGGCGTTGAGTTCTGCCACTCAACACGCAATGCCTCCAGAATTAGGCAGAAAGTGGGGAACGGAGTGTCATAACACTATGTTCCCTCTGTCTACCCTGCCGTGTGTGGGATAAAGCGTGAAGCTGATTTGATTTTTGTCTGTCCTAGGCATTAAAGCGTAGCGCATTAGGTTCCACCATATAACGCTATACAGGACACATAACCTACTTCTTTAGACATTAAGGAAATGCATTTCCCATTTTGAATAAATAAAAAAAAATCTCAATAGTGCAATTACTGATGTGGTTTAAATAATGTAGATTATTATATTTGAATTAAAACTAACTTGATTTTAAACAAATCTTTGTACGGAGAGCGCTTCTGTCCCGGGACCCAGGGATCTATTTCGTTGATATAATCAATTTCCACGAGATCACACTTCTCATCTTCCTGGTAAGTTTCTTGTATCAGCCTGTACCCCGGATTCAGTTCCATGTGGAACGCGAACAAGCCCTGATTTGAAGAATGTAATTATTTTAATAATAAACGAAACTCAAAGTCATATGCAAAGATCCAAATAGTGGTGTCTTATAAAAATTTTTTTAATATGGCAATAACGTCAGCTTTAACTTAGCTACACGCTTTATCCCTAGCGGGGTAGTCGGAGAGAACGGAGCGCCAAGCGCCACGGTCTCTATGTTACATACTTCTTTCGCCTCGTCCACTGTCATCAACCTCTTCATACATGCCCTTTGGGGGTCCTCATGCTTTGTACGTGACTTTTCTCCAGTATTTTCAGTTTTAATTTGCATGTAGAATGTCAGCTTTAATTTGAATATATTTGGTGAAATAATATTTTGTAGTGGATATTTTTCTGGTATAGAATATACCGAAGTACAAACGTACAAAGGTAAGTTTATCTTAAATACTCTATAGTTATGTATAGGTTTTGTTAATATGTGTATTTTATGATTTATATTCTTCAATAGCGACATTTAACTAGCGACCGGCTCGCGGCTTCGCCCGCATGAACTACACAATTATAATTTTTTTCACCCGAATTATTTATGTGATCTAATAACAGTAACGTTTTTAAAAATAACATCCATACATTGATAGCTTAGCGTTTCTAAGATTAACGTGCATTTGCAGAGACAAACAGACAAACTAACAAACATATAATATTTGTAAAATATCATTGTTTTTGCTCTACTACATTAATAAATGCCCCCAATGAAATATCTTCCAGCGACAGCGAGGAGGTATATTTTATCCTACTAATATTATAAATGCGAAAGTTTGTGAGAATGTATGTATGGATGTTTGTTACTCTTTCACGCATATACTACAGAACCGATGACGATGAAATTTGGTATGTAGGTAGCTGAAGACCCAGAATAACATATAGGCTAATTTTTATCCCGGAGTTCCCGAGGGATTGATTCCTAATTGAAAATAGATAAAATTTATCGCTTCCGAAAACTGCATGCGTGATCTAGCGGCATAGCGGCGCCGAAGGCGGTGGCGGGTGCGGGGGTGGTCCGACGCGCGACGCGCGCGGTGGCAGAAAAAGACCTCATCGTTGAGTGCGCGACCCGAACGCGGGCATACGAGTGAGGGCACACGTCGTTGACGGTTGTGTCCGTTTTGCGAATTTTCAGTTCTTATAAACGCATTGAGGTAATATCCAGGCCCAAGGTTAGGTTATTGGCAGATTTAATTTTTGTATGATACTTATACCGCGCATTCCAATCATACCCAATCATTTACCAATCAGTTTTAAACGCTTGCAATTCCCATTAAAAGTCGCATTTTCGATGTCAAACTTTGAAGGTAGCAGGCTTACATTTGGACGCACCATGTTTTTTACATGGGCAGCTCTATGTGACTTGCTCACGTGTTTCCAAAGCAAAAAATCTGCATGTTTATGCCGAAGGAAAAAAATGGTTTAATATAGTTTATAGGAGCATACTGCAGTAGCTACCAATAGACTATAATTAGGGCTTTGCAATACTTAGTTACCATATTTCTTATATTAATAATATAATTACGTTATCATAGGATTTCCACGCGGACGAAGTCGCGGGCGGCCTCTAGTTATAAGATAATTTGAAATAATACCAACATACCCGTCTTATCTTCTCCACTCCATCTTTCATTGTGTAAAAGTTAGGTTTCTTTCCTTTAGGTGCTATTTTCTTGTTGTAAATAGCTTTCTTTATAGGTTCATTTAACTTCTGAAATCATGCAATAAATTATTATCCTATTTTTTTGTTATCTATATGTTTTTTATTTATTTTATAGCTTAAAGCTGCACACAGCAGGGTAGGGAGGGAACCTGGGGACCTAGTGTCTTAATACTCCGTCCCTATTAAGGCATTTCCTTTTCTACAACATCAAATACTCGCTCTGGTAACTAGGTAAAAGCGCGGCGTTGTGTTTGGTTATTTAAACACCCCAATGAATTCCAGAATTAGGTGGAAAGTGGAGAACGGAAGTGCCGTCCCTGGGCTGTCTCTGTCTACCCTGCTATAAAATATAATATGCATTTAAATATAACATTTTAATATTTCCATACCTTGAAGAAATACCGATTATATTCAAAATCACTGGCACCAAGTTTCAAAGGAGAATTTAGAAGATCAGTAAGAGATCTCACTGAAGAGCTGGGAGCTCGAAGTAACACCACTATATTAGCAGAATATGCTGAATATAGTATTGTAAGTGCCACGAAGAGAAGAAGAGTTACGCATCTACCTTTAAAAAGAAAAACGAAATGATGTTTTTTTATTTGTCTTTCAATAATATGTATCTGTAGCGCAGTTAGAAGTTAATCTTCCCATTATTTTAAAAATTTAAATTACATTAAGATCTTAAATTTTATGTTTAGTTGTTACATTTTGTTACTTGGGAAGTCTGTGTTTTCTACTTCGCTTAGTTTACTTACATTTTTTTTAAAATTGAATTTAGGCTCCTCTCCCCGCTATGTACGGGCAAGAACTTGGGTATCTATATCTAGTGTTAAGACACTTCCATTGCTCACCTTCTGCCAAATTCTAGAAGCATTACGTGGTGGGTGATCAAATTTCGGCTTTTATTTAAAATGTTCTTTCATTTTTACTTAAACGAATATTGAAAGATTTATTTTTATTATTTTTACTTACACGAATACCTTCACAAAGAAATCTTACCTGCAGCATATCTTGGTTCAAGTGTACAGCCCTGTTGGAGTACAGCGCCTATTATCAGTATGAGCACGTCCGCCCAAGAGCCGTCCAGTTGTAGTGGATGCTGGAACAGGTTTTGTATTGTTAGCGATATCTTCAAATATCAATAGCAGGTAAAAGAAAATGCGAATTTCGTAAAATATTTTAACGTTAGTGATTGAGTCCAGCTAGCCAGCTACATTGAAGATGTACATTTCTAAATATATTTTATTGAATATTAATGGGAATCTGGAAAAAGGAGGTTTGATTTTTGATGTCAAGCTTGAGGTTTCGATCCCTCGGGGAAATGATTTTTTTCCAGACTCTAGTAACAAGGCTCGACGTTAAGTGAAGCCAATCATCAATAGGCAATGTCTCGAGAATTCTACTGAAAGTGGGGAGCTAGTGTGTTAACACTGGGTTCCTCATGCCTACCCTGCTATATGCGAGATACAGCGTGAACTTGGATACAGAACCTACTTTCTGCAAATTATACAAATACATCAAAACCATATCAATACCATATCAACAGAAGCCTCCCATTTCGACGTGATATACAAGAACACAGCACATCCCAGCACACAAATAGCGATAGCAATCCAGACAGCGCCAGTGAAGGGCAAAGTGAAGATATTCTCCAGTAACGCGAGAGGGGGTTCCCGAAACACGAACCGTACCGCCGTGGAACCCACCATGGCTATATAGTCGATCGCCTTCATACGTTCTTGGGTGAATATTGTTAGAGTACCTGTCGATTGCACTAATTAGACATTTTCTAATTTATACGGTGAAGTCGCTGTATAAAAATGTAGATATCACAAGGAATTAGATTAGATTAGTTGGTAAGTTATTAGTTAAATGTAGACAAAATGCAATTTCAACGAACAAATCTTTTTAAGGGCGGAAATAATTCTTATGTTACGCACGAATTTCTCCCTAGTTTTTAATATAAATCCAAGACATTGGTAAATTTATTATGTAACGGAACTCAACACTGCACTTTGTCTAATTACCAAAGTGAGGAAATGAGAAAACATTAAATAATTTATTTTAATTAATAAATATTTTAATTTAATTAATACAAACTTTACCTAGATCAGCCTCATTTTTCAAAAGGTGATCGATAATGCCCTGCCAATTGCCATTCTTATCCTTATATCCCCAAGTATGAGTAAAAATACGTTTCTCTGTAGAGTTCAGCATTTCAAAGCATATCGTGACGACCATGTAAGACATTTTCGTTATGGAGTCCTGGTGGAGATTTCTAAAGAAAAAGAAAATTGAAGGTCTTTGAAGCTAAGGCTTCTTTACTCTTATGTGCCTTCGTCAGTAAAGACAGCGGGCATGGTTTTAGATAAAACTCTTTAACTCAGCTTAAGTAATCTAATGTGTTATTGTAGTAACTTCTCTTTTAATTTAGAATGAAATCATACTCAAGAGTCCATAATTTGTTATTGTTAAGCTTAATAGTTATAATATTTAAAATGGACTTTTCGAAATCAAATGTACAATTGTCTTTTTAAATAATGTCATATTATCAAAGTTCATATCAGACCAAATTAATAAAAAAATGTAACCAGAAGTAAATTTTGTCATTGAATTGATTTGGAAGGAAAAATAAAATTATAGGAAGTAAATAGTAAAGCACTTTAACGTGTTTACCATTATTATAATTTATTATTTAAATTTTATGCTAACGTGTTATTTTTTACATTACATACAAAATACAACAGCTCAAAAGAAATTGTATAAATAAGTGTAAAGAATATTTTTTTAAATGAAAATCTTTAGCACCGATTTTTATAAAATTTTAAATTTAGACTCTTAAAAATATTTCTTAGAACTTTTCGTGTTTTTTTTAATTCACCCCCTAAACTGAAAATAATTTCATAAATATATTTAATAAATATTCATATAGTTCAAGCGGGCGAAGCCGCCCAGGTCAGCTAGTACCAAATATACGCGATTAATAACAAACGCCTTCCAACTGCGCCACTACGGCAATATTGTAAACGAAACTTTGTAAGAAAATTATTGCAATATTTTATGGATTACTAGAATTGTATACTTGTATACGTAGCAGTCAAAACTTTAAGCAAGTCAATATTAATTTTATATGGTAAGAGAAGTAGGGGGAGATATCGGTTGACCTTCGGAAACACAGTAACAAAGATACTTGAGGAAGATCACGTAATACGCATGAGGACTCCCCGGAGGGCATCTATGAAGAGGTTTATACCAGTGGACGAGGCGAAAGAGGTATGTAGAGACCGTAGCAGTTGGCACTCCGTTCTCTATGACCACTCCGTTAGGGATAAGGCGTGAATTTAAATTAATTAGGCGGAAAGTAATGAACGGAGTGTCTTAACACTAGCTTTCTCTGTCTACCCTACTATGTACCCGATACAGCGTGAAGCTATTTCATTTTAGCCATTTAGTTATGCTCTATAACCAGCACGGTCAAAAAGATAGTTGTACTGCTACATATACAATGTATATGAATATTCCTATAGCAACTGGACATTTTCTCATTTCAAAAGATCTTATTTTCGGCTTATAGCTGTACCCCAGTCCCATTGCGCCTCGACAGTCATATACTTACAATTAAATTAAAAAAATAATCCAAATTAAATCAGCTTCACGCTGTATCCCGCATACAGTAAATAACCTATTCTTTAGACACTCCGTTTCCCACTTTCCGTCGAATTCTGAAGGCATTGCGTGCGGAAATCAACGCTGTTCGATAGCCTCGACACCAGAATGAAGAAATGAAAATATAAATTTAAATAAATATTGCATTTCTTATAGTGGGGGTCGAACCCACAACCAGTCTGTCACACTTTGTGCCCCTGTGCCTGATTGGCCTCAAATACCAAGCCTCTCCCTCCACTACCTACAATCTATCGTCCAAATGTTGCCTCGTCTCATTGCTGTCGGTTATAACGCTAGCTATAGTTAGAGTGTGCTTGCGTAGGTTCTTGCGCCGGACAGATATTATTTTGGAATCTCTATAGTCTTTGATCGCGCCATACTTTGTCACCTGTAAATAATTTATATTACTTATTATAATTATTTGAGGCCGTCGCCGCCAGGACAGCCTGCGACTATAACGCAAAGGTGGTGGGTTCTATTCTCAGTCTGTGGAATGTATTATTATTTATTATTTCTTCGCTCTGTAAGTTCGCTTCGTTCGTTTCGTTCCAGCACTCAAAACGCAATAACTGAAAAATTGGGGCGGAAAGTGGGGAAGTGAGTGTCTTTATACTAGGTTCCCTTTGCCTACCCTGCTATAAGCGAAATAGAGAGTGAAATTAAAAAAATATTCACCTCTTTCAATATGTTATCTATAAATAATTAATTATGAAAACCGATTTCAAACGGATCTCATAATCAGAACCTAACCAAACTCTCATCAAACAACGCTATATAAGTCCTTCCCAATAAAAAAACCATCGAAATCGGTTAGCGGGACATTGAATTATTCGCCCATTTGTCGCACAAATACTTAAATACAAATTTAAAACTTATGTGTTTTTTCATGAATACCATTGACAGAAATAGATCATATTAAAAAACAGCTTTCAAATAAAAAAGAATCATCAAAAACGGTTCAGTCAAAAGTTCTGAGGTAACAAACATTAAAAAATACAGTCGAATAAACTTTCTCCTTTTACCGAAGTCGGTTAAAATAGATTATCTATAAATAAAAAAGATTATTCTGCTTCTGAATAATATAGACTGTAGAACAGACAGAACATATGAGAGGACATATTAGAGAACATATTAGATTAAGTAAAAAAAAATGTTTTTAGTACGAGTAAAATTTTATTCATGTTTAAGCATTAAGCCAATTATTTTTAAATAACTGCAACGATTTTTTTTAATTCTCATAAATAAAATAAGATAAGATTACTGACAATATTTCGTCATTTATCTATTTAAAAAGTAAAACGCCATTTCGAATTGACATTTAGGTTAATCCAAAGTGATTATAACGTGATCTAGATATCATTGAAGTTTATTTGCATATTAAAATAAAAACATATTGATTAATTAGTAAGAAATAAATGTATTTGTTAGAGGCCAATCGTGACGCAGTGGCAGAAAGTGTGACAGTAAGCGCGAACAATTATGGATTCGATCCCTAGTCGCGGAAATTAAATATTTTTTTATATTTATATTTTCATTCTTTCGCTCTGGTGTCGAGGAGAAGCGTGGCGTTGAGTTTTGCCACTTAACATGCAGTGCCTCGGTGCTTTGGCAAAAATTGGAGAACAGAATTGTTTTAATGAGAATGGGATGTGTCTTCGGGCACTACGTTTCAGAATCCCTCTGTCCTGGTACACTGATAGAGATTAAAAATAAAATAATACTGAAGGATGGTCACGTAAAAAGACTGAGGGTTACCCAGAGAGCACATATGAAGAGGTTGAAGACTTTGAGTGACAAGGCGAGAGAGGTATCTGTAGTGTTTAACGCTTCGATTTCGCTGGCTCTCTAGGTAGGAATTAAGCGTAAATACAATAATTATAATTTAAAAAAATAACTGACTTCTTCTATTTAAACCAGATCCCATAACCAGAATCTAGCCAAACTTTCATTAAACTACCTTTAAAGTGTATCCTTTGCAGTAAAAAAAATATCGAAATCGGTCTTGAGGATATTGAGTTATTTGTACATTTTTTTTTTATTGAAAAAGCATGGCAAACGAGCGTACGGGTCACCTGATAGTAAGTGATCACCTCCGCCCACGACACCGCGTAACACCAGAGGAGCTGCTGGTGCGTTGCCAGCTTTTGAGGTGGTTGGGCGCCGGAGCCCGGCATTACCTAATGCGAAACGCAGTGGCATAAAGCCACTACTTCACGCCG
>DWGR01000743.1:0-19708 GCA_018247715.1 Heliconius burneyi | reverse complement strand
GTGTAAAGGATTTTTTTAGTTTTCCAAATTTTTTATTACTTAAATTTCTGGAGTGCGTACAAGACTATTCTGGTAGGCACAGACCACTCAGCCCCAATTTCAATGCCAATGGCCTACGTACCTGGCTTCAAATTAAAATACCTAAATGTAATATTTGTGATTATAATTATATATTTTAATAATACATAGTATATACGAGTAAGTAATTATTCTTTATCTACATGCTTTATCTCGCACCTTCTATGTGCGAGAAGGCAGAAGGAACCTGGGAACTAGGTTCCCAGGTACTCTCCAGGTACTTAAGATAGATACTCCATTCCCATTAAAACACTTCTATTAGATTTTTTCGTTGAATTCTGCAGGCATCACGTGTCTCGTGGGTCGCGAAGTCTCAAACTCCCGATACCAAAGGGCCACATCTGTGCTTGCCGTCATCTCGTTCTGCTAGAATCCAGAGGCAATTAAGAAATCATTGGTGGTAGTTTGATATAAAAAATATATCAACTGACAGACATATGCCACCTCAGTCTACCGCCACGAGTATATGTATATAATACTAAATACACACGATAAATCCAAAAAAATAGTTTCATTTAAAAATTCTATCTGATTCGTTAAGAATATAATATTCAAGCTTTTTTTTTAATTTCCGAAACAGGGAAGATAATTATTTTTCCCAAATAGGAGTCGAACTGACACCAACGGTGAATATAATGATATTCGTAGTTAGACTAACATAAACATTCCTAACCTAAATACTCATAGCTTTTATCCGAAGTAAAATAACGAACTTGTTCAGATAGTATCTTTTGTGTCCATATCCCTTTATCTTTTACGATTAATCCTTCTTTTGATGTTCAATTGTTTTCAGCAAGCTCGTTTTTTATAGCCTCTCGCTTCAAATATTTTGGTGACACAAGTGTTAGAAAACATCATTGTTCTTGTTTTATATTGTTTGTTCTTTTTGAATAAATTAAATTGGGCGAATTTAAATTTCTTGACACTCTTATCTTCAGATCAGTGAAAATATATGCTGGTCGTAAATTTCTGGATGAAGTCGAATTAAAATTCATTTGAACTGGGTAATTCGAATATATTTTTCTTAAAGTATACAGATTTGTTTCAAGAAACAATGCGGTTTTAATTAGAAATAACAATAAGTGTATAGATGCGTGACGAGCATAGCGCTTAGGCCGATCGTGCGTCTCTCTCGCTTGCACATACGGCTCAGGCAGAACGTGACAATGATTCATGTTTTTTCATGCGTGCATCCGGCACCTCGGTACCTATCCGTTTCAATCCCATGTACGTTAGCCGATTTTCAGTTATTTAAAAATTTTTGATTTTTTTTTTTGAAAAATCGGATTCTTGAGAAAAATTGGCAAATACAGCCCCACTGTTGAGTCTGCGCTCGTGATTTTTTTTCTCAACATAGCTAAATAGTAATCCTTTTGTATAATTTTATATTTCAAAAGTATTAGTTTATAAATCTTGGAAATAACATGGAAACAAAAAAGTTTTTTTTTTCAAAAAAATTTTAAAGCGCTGTAGCGAAAAGGGCAGAAGGAACCCAGTATGACATACTCTACTGCCGCTTTCCTCCCAATTTATGAGTCAATGCGTTTTGTATAGTGGAACTCAATACCACGTTATATTTCATAGAGAAGAAATATGAAAGTTCGTTACCCCAAGTGCGAAAGATAACTCACAACCGACGCGAAGAAGACGCCGCTACGCCATGAACTATATAAAACAGTAAAAATTTTTTAGAAAACGTATAAGAAGTTGAATGTAGTGGAATATAGGCCCGCGCCAATTAGAAACCGTCCAATTCCGCTACGGTCTAATTTGTATATGCTTTCTACAAAATATTTTTCTTTTCTGAGTGTGGAATAACACTTTAAAAATATTACAAATACAATAAAAGTATATTTCAAAAAGAATCCATAAGCAAATTATACATGCACTCCTTTCCACTTATCACCTGTCTTAAACGCTTTTTTTCAAGTCGCACTAAGCACACAAAAGCAGTAGATCCCAAGACCCAAACTTACAGTGGAAGCTGAGCAAATCAACAGTTTTGCGCGCGCCACGGCTCACCCCTCAGTCTAAAACTAGCTTCCATACCGACCACACGTCTCCTGTACCCTCATCCTAGAATAAATACATACGAAATATTTTCATTGAAAAAAAAATTGAAAGAAAGAACCGATTGTGAAAGTGCCGTGACTGAAAATGTGTATTATAGAGGCCGGGTAATACAAAACTTTATCATGTTTTTGACAAGATGATCGAAAGTCAAGACAGGATCTGAGGCTGTAGTGGCCAGGTATTTATAAAATATTTTTTTCTTTCAGAAAGCGTATGAGAATCTAAGTGCTGCAGGTTCAATTCCGTTACGTTTCAATTTTATGTTATTTAAAAATATTTAATATTAATAATATTTAATAGGTCTATTTCGATCATTTTAATTTATTTTATAAATAATTAATTTGTTATGCCTTTTTAGTTTAGGTGTAGGTGGGGGAAAACTAGTTCCATCTTTATAAATCGTTCTCAACTCTGAGATCGATCTTGAGAGTGATAAATCAGTCTATTCTATCCCCCACAATTTTCGAGACGTTGCGTGTTGGAGGGTCAGAACTCATTGCCGCCTTGTTACCAGAGCTAGGAAATATACGCATACATATATGTATGTGCAAGTGAAGAATGAAATATCTTAAAATCAGAAGTAAAGTATATATATATATATATGTATGTTCTAGATACTATTGTCATTAGGAATTTCGTATAAGATTTATATGTAGTGAACTTTATCTTTGAGAAAATTATTTAAACCATGTTCAAAAAGTGAAAAAATATATATATATTTGTTTAAAAAAGATATTTCCGGTCCTAGCTTTCGACCGAATTCTGAAGGTATTGAGTATTGAGTGGGGGAACTCAACGCCTCGCTTTATCTCGCCTACCAGAGCAAATGAAATTTTGAAAATAATAGATTAATATCCTATTAGTTATGTTACCCATATTTCACATTTTCATTTCATATTTCTTTTCTCGTTTTTTCAAAAATATATTCAATGTGTAGACATTTTTTTAATTTTTAACTTGAAGAAACTTTGTTTGAACTAGAACGAATGAAAAACGATTGGGATGTATGGACAAAGTTTACTTTGCTAGAGTTGTAACTCATAAAATCAATTTCAGATCATGTTTTATAACTTTGAATAACTTTGAAAACTTTAAAAAACAACCAAAATTTTGTTAGATTTTTCTGCATCTCCCAACAAAAACCTAGTTAAGACACATTGTTTTAAACGTCTCATATCTTTTAGAAGCATTTCATATTTAGCGACGGAACTTAAACAGAAACGAAAAATATATAAATATTCACTGAATAAAATTTATGTAGTTATACTTGATAGTTATAAATAAACGAAGTTTTAATTCTGCTTCGTAATGAATATTTTGCTTTGCAATACAATATAAAAGATTAAAAATATTAAGAATAAGAAAAAAATATATCTTTTGAAGGTCTATTTATTTTTAATAACTTATTCTTCATGTTATGTAGTATCAATGTAATAAAATGAGATCTTTAATATGTGTTTGTCTTACGAATGAAGCGTTATACGAAACTTGGCACAGTTGGAATTTATATGATTGTACTGGATAATCAGTCCGAATTCTATAAATAATTACAATTTTGGTTATGCGCTGCGGAATTTAATTAGATAAGCTATTATAATTAGAGAAAATGCATTATAAATTTTTATATGCATATACAACCTCTGAAAAGATTTACTGTTCAGATCCGGGTTCGTTTCTAAGACATGTTCAATAGTACCAGATTACTGTATTGACTTCTAAGCTATGTAACTGCGAAATTTCACAAGAGAGTAAAGTTCTATTTCTTAAATTGTATTCCAAAGTTACACGCTGTATACCGCACATAGCAGAATAGGCAGAGGCGACCTGGGGATCTAGTGTTTAGACGCCCCATCTCAATTAAGGCTTCTCCGTTCACAATTTTCCTCCAATTTCTGGAGACATTGCGCGTAAAGTGGCAGAAATTCAGCAGAAAGTGGGAAACGGAGTTTCTTAACACTATGTTCCCTCTGCTCACCCTGTTATATGCGTGAAACCGAAAAAAATACGTAAAATTCAATATAAATAAAGCTCTACCTTAAAGCTTAAAACGTAAAGCACAATTAAATTCAATTAATGTCAGTCACAAGATGCTAGAGAAAGTAAAAAGCGAATATATTTCTTTTAAAGAAATGTACAATCTTATTACATTTTTTATTTTCGAGTATCTACAGATCATAGTGGTACATAATTTTAAGCATGCTTTTTTATGTTAGGCCAGTCATGGCGTTGGGGCATAAGCCGTACGACAGCAAACGCACCAGGTAGTGGGTTCGATTCTCACTTTGACATTAAATATTCAATATTTTAAATTCCTTGGTCTGGTAGCAAGAAAACCACCAATCACAAAAATGGTTTAAAGTAGGTGCTTTATTTGCGGCGTATCGAGCGTGACGTTTTCAAATCTCATTTACTAGTTAACTTCAAAGTATCACAGACTTCTTAAATAAGTCTTAATACTTCAATCACAAAAAATCTCTTAATTATAAAACATCTATTTAAACGTCAGTTAATACAAAAGGGCAACGTGCTTTTAAAAAATAATGTAACGGCATATAACGGAAATAAATCTATCAGATTGACATTGGAGATCCATTCATTATGTTTAATTAAAGATCAGGACAGGATAGACGGCGTAATCACCGGGTACAAGGCAGATTTTTAATAAACCCCTTTTTGACTCGTGTTGAGCCATGAAAAAGGACACTACGTATTATTTTTACTTTCAAGTAAAACCAGATCAGTTTCAAAGTTTTTTTTTCGTTTAGTTTTTGATGGACGGAGAAGACTTGGTGGACTGAGATAATAAAGCCTTACATCACTCTGCTTATCTTTTTACTTCAATAGTTTCTATTAAATTCATGTAAGTAAGAGACTTGAAACTACATTCAGTCAGTAAGTTTTTTTAGTTTCAAGCTGTTTTCCGCATATTGCATGGTAAACAGATTACCTCTGTGTCAGATTAGTGTTAAGACTCTCCGTTCACACCACTCTCCACACATTTTTTCGTTGCGTATTAAGTTGTTTTATTACCAGAGCAAGGAAATGAAAATCATTCATCCCTCGAGTGGGTAACAAACCCAAAACCGTAGCACTTACACAGAAGATATGCCCTTGCGCCACGTCAGAGCGGCGGCTAAATTAGAGGACTGCGATAATATAGAGATATATATTAATAGCTGTACTTTCTTCCATATTTTAATGGATTTTATTTTTATTACAAGTAACAAGCAGTTAGCACTGAGTTCCCTCTGCCTACCCTACTGTGTGCGGGATACAGCGTGAAGTTGTTTTTTTTTAACAAGCAGCATTTATAGTAATTCTTACAACATTTATAGCATATGTAGATGTATTATCTATTTGATAACAATGTTAGTATACTTTTTAAATGTTTTTTTTTACCAAAATCTAGTTAAAGGGTTCATCTTGTGGGTCTGCCTATCTCTAATATTCAACCTGCAATTTATCATTGACATTGGTGTCAAGACACTCCAAGTCACCCATAAATTCGAAACATTGCGTATTGACTGACGGAACTCAACACTGGACTTCCTTAAACACAATATTTATTATTACTTTCATGTATATACATTCACCATCAAATACATTTGGCAACAGTACAGCAATTGAAAGGTTTAATTAAACACACATACGGGTCAAGGATATTTAATAATTTACCCAAACAGGAATGAGTTACAAAGCGAAAACAACAATGTCCTTTACGCCCGTGGTTATTTGGTTGTGACTGGTTAAATATGCACCGAACTGTACTGCGAATAAGGGGAATGGATTTCGAAGAAACCTTATGTTTGGGTGTATTCCAAGAATATTCTTGGAAAGATGTATATTTTGAGTTTCAGTCAGGCTATTGATGCACAGTGTATGGATTGTGAACGCGACGGTTGTACGTTCAATTCGTTCCAGAGGGTAAGAATTATTTTTATATCCTCTGTCTCTCTGGTAAGAAGACAAAGCGCCGCATTGAGTTCTGTCACTCAACACGTAATATTCCCAAAATTGAACAAGGGAGAAGTGAAAGGAGAAATATTTTAATTTAAGCCTGATGTTGCGTAATGGAAATCTTAGTTTTTCCCAGATGCGTGAACTGGTTGTTTTAAAAATATATACTGCTAAACAGGCCAATAATCAGAATTATCTAGACCAAAGACGACCATTTCTCTTTTTTATATCGTAACGCTGCATTTAGCACACAGCAGGGTGTTAAGACACTCCGTTCCCAACTTTGCCAACTTTTTTTTCAAAGCGTTGAGTGTTGAGTGGCGGAACTCAACGACAGGCATTTTGCCTAGATATCTAAATAAAATTATTTATAAATAATAATTCATTCCCCCGAGTGGGGATCGAACCCATAACCGCGTTACAGTCACACTCTTGTGTTTTGCGCCACGATTACCTTTATGTATGTGTATTTAATTAACTGTCCATTACGTTAGATGGACAACCGGAAAGGATGGCTCAACATGCTTCAAAGCCCAGATGAAGTTACAATGGTCAACATCAGCCTGCATAGAGCATCGTTTAAATCAAACGAGATATTTGATTTGTCATTGTCTCTGTAATGCCACAATGAGATAGCGTTTCACTGTAAGTGTGATGGTCATAAGTTTGATTTCCCATTTAAAGAAAAGAATTTTGTCTACTTTCCGATTCTGAGAATTAGACAAATTGCTGCATTAGGATTCGCAACCAACGACAATGTTTCTTATTGGAGAAAGTAGTGTCTTAAAATGCTTTATGCGGGATAAGGCATTAGGTTAAAAGTATATATATCCGTTGTGGAGAAGTTGCACAAATGTGTGCTTAAACGCGACAGATTGTTGGTTCAATTCCCGCTCGAGGAAATGCAATATTTAATATTTTGGCAGTCTTGAATTAGATGAAAAGTGAGAAACAAGTCTTTTTTTCAACAGAGAGAACCTTGATAAGTGTTAAATACAGGGTGAAGCTGAAAGTATATACGATATATGTATATTAATCACATTGATGTGTCTCACACTTAGCTTTACCAAGGAAAACACCAATTTTATTTCAAAAGGCTTTATTTTATTTAAATTGCCAACAATTTTGAGCATGAGGCAAATATTTTCACCTTGATACAATTTGAAAGCTTGATTTACAAAAGAGCGTCCCTATTATGCTGAAGCTCGATGATTTTCGCAGTTAAACTTTTTGAATATCAATAGGAATATATGTATGTGTATTACTAAACTTTTATCAATAGTACTTTGTAAATGGTGATACAGATTTTTTAATTATTCTGCACATAGCAGTTAGGCAGAGGGAACCTGGGAACCTAGTGTTAAGACACTCCGTTCGCATTTAAACATTTCCGTTCCACACTCTCCGAATTCAGATGGCATTACGTGTTGAGCTGAACTCAACCTCGCGCTTTGTCTCGTTACCAGAGCGAGGAAATGAAAATATAATTTTTTGGTTTTTAAACTAAGAACTGTCTCGGATCTGACAATTGCACCATACACAAAAAGTACATGTGGTACCTCATGGTGCACGCTGTATCCTGTATATACCAGTGTAAAAACGTAAAAAAGAAGGAACCCAGCATTCGAACACTATTTTCCAGTTTTATCCAGTTTCGGAGACATTGCGTGTTGAGTGGGGGATCTCAACATCCCGTTTGGTCTTGTTACCAAAGCGAGGACAAAATATTTCACTCTCCCGAATAAATCGAACTTACAACCGTCACGCCTCTTCACTCACCTCTTTCTCTTATTTGCTAAGTATTATAATTATAACCAATTAAAATCAAATACCCAATACTAAGAATCAGCGTTATGAATAGATTGTTATTCTATCTTTAAATATAACAGTAAATTGGCTTTAAAATATGCTTAACCGTCTAGAAATTTTTATATCAGCAATATTTACAATATTTTATTATTAGCTTTTCTTTTTTTAAAAAAACTTTGAAAGTATAACGTAATTGTAGCGAATTTATTAATTTACATACTTTTCTTTTTTACCCTCACGCTGTATACTGCTTAAGATGGTAGGCCCCATTAAAGGCAGCGGGAACCTAAGACTCTCCTTTTCCTTCTACACGAAATCAATGCTGCGCTTTGTCTTGTTATCAGAGCGAGGAAATATAAAGAATTCCCTTGAGAGGGAATCAAACCCACAACCACCAATTTTACAGTCAGAAATTCTTTTAATACTCTACAAAAAATCTCTTTTGTACAATATATAAAAGTAGAATATTGAAGAAAAATGTTCTTAAGGGTAAAAATTACAATGAAAATGTTCACCGTAAATTAGAAAATTTGTTCAAACATGTGGGAATATATTAAGGCGAAATTCTCGTTGGAATCAATCTTTTTATATAGATAAAATAATACCTGAGTACATCTAAAACCTACACTTAGTTTTGTACAAGAAATAAATGCTAGAAAGTAGGTAGAAACTGATGCTTTATAGACCATAAACTGAGGCCACTCATGGCACAGGGACACAAGCGTGTGACTGTAAGCGCGACAGGTTGTGGGTTTGAGTCACACTCGGGGAAATGAAATATTTATTATGTATGCTGCACATTTGTCACCAAATTCTAAAGGCATTGCGTGTTAAGTGGCGGAACTCAACGCCGCGTTATGCCTCAACACCAGAGCGAAGAAATTAAAATCTTTTCAATTTATGAATGTTTTTAGAAAATATGCCTAATTAAATTATGATGCATAATAACATATCGAGTTTATATTTTTTGATTTACCGTCATTTGCCGGCCATTTTATAGTATTTCTATATTCAGACCAAAGATATTTATTTAATAAAAATGAAATATGAGCTCAAAGCATAATTTAATTTCAGTTCAACTGATCCATGACCACTTTAAAATTATAAATTCAATGTTTAAATCAATTATTTAATATATTTTTCACATTTTCTAGTATAATTCTACATAGAAGTGCGAGTCAAACTCGTCTACCGAAGAGTTCCGTACCAATTTCAAGTGGTAGGTTTTTCGGATTTTTTCTTGTATTTGTACTCACTTCTTGAAAAAACCATGTATATATCCTACAAGTTTTGTGATTATGAGGCGAATTTCTTGCAAAATGCACCAAAAACGATGCAGCTGTAGTAAAAAAGCATTTAGTTTGAATTTTTACTTTGCTCCTAGGGACCTTAGACTTAAATATTTGATATATGATGATAATATATTACTGCGTTAGTATGACCACGTCTCTCAATTTCGTGCTCAGCTTAATTGGCTCCCAATCCGTCTTCGCCGTGATATGCACATCATGACATTACTTTTTAAGATCCTCAATTACCTAAATTTTCCTGCCTACCTACGTTCCCGCTTTAATATTTTCCCCCGTCCTTCACGCTCTAGGCGGTCGTGCGTCGTTCCGGCGCTCGAGATATCTATGAGCAGTACCAATATCTTCCATAAGTCTTTCACTGTGTACGCCGCATCACTTTAGAAGCAACTACCCATCCCTATCCAAAGAAGTCCTTCCTTACTGTCCTTCAAATCCCAGCTAAAAAAATTTATTTGCTATTATGAACAATTAACTTTTATTCAAACACTATTATTGTTTCTCTTGAGCAAGACAACGGCACTTCACGTATTTATATATTTATATATACATACATATATATATATATATATATATATATATATATATATATATATATATATATATGTATAGTTTGTATTTATAAATATAGAGTATATACGTATAGGATATATGTAAATTAGTATTTGTATATATTTGGACAAATATTTCTTGTTTTTTTGATAACTGCACTGTACTCTCATCCCGCTGATTGACTTCCATTGGTTGGCTGGAAGAGATTTCTTTTAGAAATAAGCCAGACCACCTTTGCTAACTTATCTTTTAATTTTGTATTTCTTATATGTTTTAAGTGCAATAAAGAATATATACATTCACGCGATCCCGTGGTCTTGACAACACAGAAATCCTATGAAGATTCCATTTTATTTCTTTTGAGATATTAACTTCACGCTATATCCTACTTAAAATGGGGCAGGCAGTCCTAGTCCCAATACACTCTGTTGTCCACTTTACGTCCAATTTTCGAGTCATTGCATACTGAGCTCAAGGCTTTGGTACCATAGTTAAAAAATGTGAGTAGTTCATTCTCATCTCTTCATTCTCTCAAGTAGGAATCGAACCCACAACCGTTACGCTTACAGTGACACGCTCCGTTACGATGGCCTCATTTTACTACTATAACAAATGCAATTCGAAGTTCAGGTAATATGCTATCATTTTAGTTATCTCGTACATACGTATACCTTATGCGGCTAAAGTTTGCCTTCCAGCGTATGAAATCAATACATTCTCTCTAAGATATTAAGTTTTAAGTTAGTATCGAACCTAAATATTTTAGTGGAAAGTTTGGCTTCGATAAGAGTAATTTACATAAGTATATGTATAATCTTTTCTAGTTTTATTTCATAACAAGAAAAGAAAAATATTGAAGAAATCGTATAAAATTTTAACGTAGCGGGACTCGAACATGCGCGTTGAACTTGTTTTACATTTTTTCATTATTTTTTTAAATATTTGGGTAGTATTATAAATCTAAAAGGCCGTCGAGGCCGCCGTGGCACAGCGGCACAAGAGTGTGACTATGCGACGGTTGTGGTTTCCATCTCCACTCGAGGAAGTGAAATATTTATTTACATGTATATTTCCATTTTTTCACTCTGGTGTCGAGCTCAACATGCAATGCCTACAGAATTCGGCAGAAATTGGGGAACGGAACATCTTAACACTAGGTTCCCTATGCCTACTCTGCTGTGTGCGGGATACAGCCTGAAACTGATTCATTTATTTTTTTTATATTTGTACAACCAAACACAATGGTTGCAGATTTAAATTCTACCATTTAATACAAATATTGTTTTATATTTATAACGTGTGTTTTCTTTTGGGTCGTTGCAATATTTTTTCTGTTTTATGCAAGATTGATGCTTTGAGCCAAATTCAAGACATTACGTATCCAAACTGAACGTTCTGCTTTGTCTCTTAGAGCAGAGAATGGAAATGAATTAGATATTAAGCTTATCTTAAATTTCATACATTAATAATTATATTTATAAAAAAATCGTAAGATAAATAATACATAAGGTAAATTTGAAAGTTAAGAGTATGACAGTTTGTAATGAATGCCACTTAAGCCTTAACCTGGACCCAACGACCTATTAATGTTAGGGTACCCAACGATCATGAAATATGCCTCTAGCCCTCTTGAATACATATTCAGATTCAAGTTTTATAGCCACGTTTGTAGCATTAATTTTATTTATTATAGACTAAAATTAAGAAATAATTTATTGTTTTTAATAATATAAGATTTATTATAAAACTAAAAACTTGTTATGGCGCAAAGATTTTAGCGTACGACTGTAAACGTGACGGGTTGTGGGTTGAATTTCCACGTGAGGTAATGAAATATTTAATACGCGTTGAGTTCCGCCACTCAACACACAATGTCTCAAGAATTTTGGGAAACTAGGGAACAGTGTCTTAATACTAGGTTCCTTCTGTCGAGACTGCTATTTGCGGAATGCAGTGTGAAGCTAAAAAATGTAGAACTAATATGGGCACAATTTTTTATATAAGACTAGTGTTATCTGCGACTTTGCTTACATAGTCAAATGGATATAAGTAATATTTCATGTGTTGCTTCAAAAAATGTATTATCTCCTAAATGAAAAAAATCTATTCTGGTAGAATAGTTCCTGAGATTGTCGTGTTCAACCAAATAAACTCTTCAACTTTATAATATTAAATCTTTCTTGAGGCCAGCGTGCGACTGTAAACGTGACATGTGAGTTCGATTCCCAGTCGAGGAAATTAAATATAAATAAAATAATTTACCTTCCTTTGTAACGAGGCAAAGCGCAACGTAAATTTCACAACTCAACATGCCATGACTGCAGAGTTCAGTGGAAAGTAGGGAACGGAATATCTTAACAATAGTTTCCCAAGTTCCCCCTACCTTCACTGGCAATATTAAGTATGATAATAAACGGTAATACAGTCTGAATTAACTATTTACGCAATGGTAGTGAATTCGAAAACCACTAGACTAGGTTTTTATATATTTTTTAACAGCAAGCACTCAATTTCTTATTCAAATGCGTTTTTAAAAGCTACTTACTATGAGCAACTTATGTTTTTTAAACATTTTCCATTGAGACTAAAAAAGTATTCCACTTAGTTTCACGCTGTATCCCGTACATAGCAGTACAGGCAGTCTACCGAATTCTGGCGGCATTGCATCTTGAGCAGCAGACCTCCGCCCTTTACTTCGTTACTAGGAGGAAATGAAAACATTAAATATTTTATTTCCTCAAGTGGGAATCGAACACACAACCTGTCGTGCTTACAGCCCGCTGTGAAAAACTTGCCTTAAAATATAATGGTTCTACCGAACGGAGATCAAATTTACTAAGCGAACCTTTCTAACTACAAATGAATAAAAAAAGAACGCGGCGGTAAGCTGTACCACTTCGGAAAGGTAGTGAAGAAAAAGGAGAAGAATGAGAGTAAGAAGTATCGTCACACTAGATATTCTCCGCTTAGTTTGCTATAATACAGGATGTAGCTACATACTACTTCTTATATTATAGCGTGTATATGCTATATATACGGAACATACATTAGTTTATTTATTTTTATTACTCTCTATGAACAACTTTATTGGAAGAAAGCTCCACAGGGAAATAATAAAAGCTTGCTTTAAGACATGTTAGGCTTATGTTTTATGTGTGGATAAACCTCTTTATTTACTTATATAGTTTATTTTTCGTATTTACCTTCATGAAGCAGAGAATATTTATTTTCAAATATATATAAAATTTCTTTTTATGGAAATATTTTTAGATACCTAATTACTGTATCCGCACCCAAAAATGTCGTTTAATATTTAATTATCATTATTGTAAAGAAATTATTATCTTTAATACTTTGCTACACTTAAGATCGCTTTATTTGCCCTACGTTCTTTGATCTAACTTTCATACTTTACTTTTTTTCTTTTTTATAGTAACTATTAATATACGTACCAAGTATCAAATGCCTTATTACTAAGGTGAGAGAGCATATATCCAATAATAAGAGTTATTTTTTTAAATATTATATAAATTACAAGCTAGGGTGTTTTTATAAATGTGCAAAATTTCATGAGTTCCATTTACTACTTATGAAGGGCCAGAAGAAATAGTACTAAACACTCTAGCGCATGGCTTGATCGCGCTTACTTAAATAAGAACAAAAATATATTTTTTTATCTTCACGCTGTCTCCCGTACATAGCAAGGTAGACAGAGGAAACCTAGTGTTAAGACACTCCGTTCCCCACTTTCTGCCGAGTTGAATAAATACAAAAAAATATATTTATTAAAATAGGATAGAACTGATAACATTCGCAGGCCTGAACATTTATGTTTTGATCCACACCTAAGAGCACTCTTGATTAAGTTACCTTTTAAATAAAAAACAATTAAAATCATCCATTTAGGAGATACTATGCAATCTCAGACAAACACACACATATTGCGTGACACGGGGCTTGAAAACAGAATGTTTAAAGTTAAAACAATAAAATATACTCCCATACATTGTTTAAAGACTAACAAAAGGGCACATATCGATTTGGCATTGGCGAGAATAAATACCAAGGTAGAGGTCACGAGGTGGCCAGTCGACCGAACTGCTTATTTACTGACCTTAAGTGAAATGAAAGTCCTTCAGCACACATATTAGATACTAATCAACTATCTGCTTTATACTTAGATAGGCGCGGGTTGTTTTTTTTATGCTTCACACTTTATCTCGCGCATGTTCGATTTATCTTTTATGCGGGATAAGCAGGGGGTTTCAGGGTACTCCATATTGTAATCTCATATGAGCGCTTGACTAAATTTGAACCTGCCGGTCGTGGATTCAGTCTAACATAAATCGTATATATTTCTAAAAGGAGAAAATGACTTTTATATGTTTCTTTTATGTTATAATCTTAAATAATATATTAGTTATAAGTGTCATCAATTGTATAGCGTAGATTATACAGCTATCATGTATACAGCTAGTTAAGACACTGCCTCCATTTTTACAATGAAAAATGTCAATTAGCCAGAGGAATCGTTGACCTGATGAAAGTGGTGAATGGTGTGTCTCAAATCTTGATTCTCCTCGTACCATATACGGTATGGTATTCTCCTACCCTGCTATATACGGTATACGGTATTTTCCATTTCATCACAAAATCTAAAATCCAACATAAAATTTTATTCCTGCTTCAGCTCCAGTACTTAAGTCTCAATGGATTTTAAGATCTCATTAGAGCACTTGAAAATGAACGCTTTTACACTTCATAATTTAGTATTAAAACAATTTGTCGAAGCTTTGTGGAGAATTTTTATAGAATGATTTCTTGTTAAACGATTTCATTAAATGACAAATTACGACGATTATCCTTTACTTGTAGTTAAAGTATCAAGACTATACCAAAAATGTTTTTAACTTTATACATCTATTGAAAGCATTAGTTAGATTAAAAGTCGGCGAAGAACACCAGAATTTGTCTTGTTTCTCGGTAAATAATACAGTCTCCCTACACCGTGAAAATTGAACCTACAAACGTACCGTTTTCAGCCACACGGTGTACCTCTCTCTATGCCACAACGGCAACATTATTTAATATTAAAAAAAATAGAAAATATTTTTTAATATACCTAGTATACGTAGGCATACAAATTAGAATTTTATTCATATTTATGCTTAGTATGTATGAATGTTTGTATTTATATAAAAACACATAACTGGAGTGAATTACTTCGCGACATACGAAATTCGGTGGATTTAAACGAGCGGAAAACTTCTTTGTGAGGATCGGAGACGTATCTAAAATAAACTTGGAGAAATCTTATATTCCACGACAGCTCAGTCATAGTTGAATTGTGAGGACCCCTCTTATGTCTATGTATGTAGTTAGTTTGCTTAGAAAATATGCAGGATCATAAAATAAATATTTATAATAATAATTTATAGGCCGTAGTGACACAGGGGCACAAGGGTGTGATTAATGAGTGTAACGTGATGGTTGTGGGTTCGATATCCACTTGAGGAAACGAAATATTTACTTCAATTTATGCGGTATACAGATAAAGGTATCAGCAACTCAATTAATGACGAAAAAACATAATATTTTAATTTAAATATTCTAGATGTTTCTAGTTAAAAACGTGGCTTTTGACTGCCGATAACATATTGAAACTTATTGAATTACAACGATGTTTTTTATTTCCGTTTTTGACAGTGGTTTCCTGAGCATGATATTGTAAATGTTACACTACTTTAAGATATATAGAACTAAAAAAATATGGAAAAGAAAATATGGAAGTGTATTTTAGATTTTACATATAATTATATTTTTCCAACTAAAAATATAAATCAAGTTCATAAAAAAAATATACCAATGAAAGATAATTTATTGCTGCAAGAAGCGTGAAAATTCCCCTCAGGTCGACTTCCTGCTTGCAAACAGATCATTTAATTTTCGGGCCGTCCGCAATATATGAGAATTAATTGGACTTTTCAGTAATATCATTTTTCAATTTTAAATATTTTGAGGCCATTGTGAATCAGTATAAGACCATTTTATCTCGCACATAGCAGAGTCGGCAGGGAACCTGGGAACATAATGTAAAAACATTATGTTCCCATTAAGACACTTCCACTCCGCAATGCATGTTGAGAGTGCGGAATACAACGCCGCGATTTTGCAATATAATCGCTAGTTTTTGTTCCTTTTTAAAAAATATATTGCCTAGTCGTGGCTTACCACGAAGAGAAAGAATTCTTTCTTTGACAAATTTCCAGCTGAAGTCAACTCCGTTTACATTAATTACTAGACCGAAAAATGTAAAATAATATCATATATTTAAAATAATATTAAATATTTAAAATAATAATAAATATTAAAATGTTATTTTTATTTTTTTTTAAGACTAGACGTATGATGACTGCTCTATAAGGAATACAGCGTGAAGCTGATTTTTTTTCGGTGAATGTATCTCCGTTCAAGATGAAAATCAAACCCACTACCCACTACTGCCCCAATGTGCTGCGATGCCGTAATTAGGAATAAACGGTACAGTATACATACATACACACAATACTCTTATATTACTGAGTGACTCACAGACTACGCACAGAGGAACTTAGAAAAAAGAAAGTTGATATTCGACATGTTAGTAGGGTAGGGATTTTCAGGAAAGTACGAAGAGAGGATTTCTTGAAATCCCTACTGCAATGGGGAATTATTATTTTTTTTCCTTAAAATCTACGCTCAATTGCGGTTGACGACAATTAAATTTAATGTTTCTATTCTACACAAATACACGAATTAAATATTTTAGAACATTTCAATACCAACTTTGACTGCTTTAAGACAACCACTTCTGATAATTTTTGATATAATTACTTCTAAGTATTCCTATTGAATTCACGAAAGGACATTAATAAGTCTACTTTATCATAAGGAATATCGTATTCTGCCGGTGCGTAGCGATAGATATCTATTAATATATGTAAGAGATGTAGTTTTTTTTACTTTAGTGGCGGAAACAAACGCTGCTTTTCATCTTTATCGAATCGAAGAAATGAATATAAGTTGAATTATAGTAGATAAGTGATTTTTTCTTGTACACGTAATAGTATATAAGAATTTTTCGGAACATTATACTCGTATTTATTTCTACTTTCGAATTTGGCTCGACCGCTGCAACCCACACATATGACAACGCTTCATATGCTCGCATAGTCGTTATTCTAATTTACGAACAACTCCCATTCAATACGGTATTAAAATACATTATTTATATAATTTATAAGAAGATTCCAAAAAGAATATATATATTGTTATGTATTTCTTTGAAACTACTGTTTCTGAGATTAAAACGTTCAAGCAAACAAACGTGGTTATGTTGAGATTGTCGTGGTGTGAGAGCTTAAGCTTACGACTGTAACGCGACGGTTGTGGATTCGATTCTCATTCAGGGGAATTAATATTTTAATTTTTTGCTCTTGTAATATACTAAGGTTAAGACCTTGATTTCCGCCACTCAATACGAAATGCCTCGAATAAATAAACTTTTTAACTTTAGAACATAGTAAAATAAGTATAGTGTTTATTCAAAATATATTATTAACATACAAAAATTTTATATAATTTTTTTTTTTGATGGTTTAGTGGATGCCAAGTTTTATAGCCATCGCTACTTTTCGTTGATTATGAAAAGATTTGGGAATAAAGTTTGAAGGACGATCTAAGTTAAAAAGTCTTTGTTCACGAAGAACGTCATATTTCAACTTTTGATGAGCCCAAAGATAAATTATGCGGAAAACTGATAACTTTAATATCCAAAGTTTACATTATAAGGAGATCCTTATCCTCGATAGTATCGATGACTTTTATTTTGCTTAGAGAATATACATTAACGAACACAAAATATTATTAACATACAAATTTACAAAGTACTTAATACCTGCATAGGTAAGAGGTCTCCAATTTTTGAAGACATTACATGAAAAGTGGCGGAACCTAACGACAAGCTTTGATATGCCAAAGCCAAGTTAATTAACTAAAAATATTTAAGTTTTAGAATCATTCCCCCAAATTATGATGGAAATTACGCCTATCGCTTTTGCAGTCGACGAAAAGTAAAAGACGGAGTGTTTTGACACTAAGCTAAATTGTGAAGCGTGCTTAAATTCTGCTAAATAATGTTTGACTTTTTTATCTCGAGTCGAATCTACACCCACCGTTGTAGCATATTCCAAAGGTCAATCAAATATTATTAAACTTAATATAACAAAGAGACTTTCTTTCCATCCCTTAAAAATAAAATGGTCGTCCATTTTAGAATATTTTATATTGTAAATTGTGACCTGAATATTATGTTATAATTTTGCGAGCTTACTACCGTAGATACTGTCATTTTTATTACTTCTTATTTGACTTTTAGCGTAGAGTGGAGCTTTTTGTTTTTGTATAAGTCATATAAAAATTTGAATTTTGTTTTTCGTCTTCATCTTCATAGAATTTAAAGATACTCCGTTCTACACAATCCGCCTGAAACTTTAGATTTTTAAGTAGTTAAGAAATTCATTACCCTCGGTTGATATCGAACTTACAAGCATTATGCTTAAAGTCAAAAGCTATTTATATTATGTCTTACGCCGTATCCTATTCAGAGGAGCGCAGAGGGAACCTGTTGATATAGTGTTAAGACACTGTCCCTAATAATTACTACCGTTTTCCACTTTCCGCCGCGTTTTTATAACATGTACGTAGGTACATATGGGTATGCTAGGTTATGCTCATCTACTCGTATTTATTTTATCTTCACGTTATAGTAGGTTGGCCAGAGGACACAGGATTGACAGAACTCACCATCGCGCTTAGTCTTATTACACGGACGACGACCACTTCTACGATCTATAATAGTTATACATTTTTTTTATTTCTTTTTAATGACTAAGTCTAAGCCCATAATCTAATATATATGTTTATCAATTTGAAACTCATCATATCAAATATTCCAAGTTTAAGAAATTCAAAAGCACAATTTGTAAACCAAACAAGTTAATGCTTGCCATTCACGGCGTTTCCATCTCGTGGATACGAGATCATCATTCATTTGACAGAGACAAACGAGCTTATGTACATACCTACATTCTACTCGTATATACGAAAACGATATACGAGTATATGTACAAAAATAACCACAATTTGTAAATTATATTTCTCTCCTATCTGAATGGACAGTGGGAACTTAAAGTCAAGACACTTCATTTCTGCACAATTATTGAGACATTTTGTTTAGAATGGTGATACTGACCGCCGCGCTTTAGATGAACACAGTGGAGCAAATAAAATAAAGTAAATGTAATAATTTTCCCAAGTGAGAATCGAATCTTCAACCATCGTGCTAACAATCACAAGCTATTGCACGGCGCCACAACAGCATGTTTTATTGAAAATTTAGATAATCTAATATGCTATATTTAGATCGCCAGTAAAATTATAATAATCATCAATTATTTTACGCTTTAAGTTTATTATTTGTATTATGTATTGTTTTCTATTATAAACAAGAAACATAAAATAGCACAATGAAAGTAAATTTCAAAGGAAATTAGAACATTCCTATGTACTTTAAAGGTCGTCCAAGGTTACATCCTGCTCGAAGGATCAAAAACAGTCTAAGAATACGACGAGTGATTACTTATTGGTCGCTGCTACACGTGTTTAGGTTTCTTATTGTGATATATCTTATTGTTCGTTCATTTGAAAATAGTGTAGAGTTTTTTAAATTTGATACAAACGATGGTTGCATTTTTGATCTAAATCAGGGTAATGGTTTTATCTGCATATGTGTATGTGAATATAAAACACTTCAATTACTGAGTGACTGACAGACAACGCACAGGCGAAACTACTGGACTAGTGGAAATTTGGCGTTTAGATAGGTTAAAGAG
>DWGR01000742.1:0-19717 GCA_018247715.1 Heliconius burneyi | reverse complement strand
ACTTATCTGTCCATCCGTCAGCCTTTCAAAATCTGCCTCAAAAGCTGGTCAGCTGGACATAGGCTTCCCCTAATGCTCGCCAGGTCCTCCGTCCGGTCCTGTGCCTTATGAATCCGGCTACTTATATCTTTTTTAAATATATAATTAAATATTCTTGCCTTGTCTATCTGTTACAATATCAATATTAAAGGAAAAAAAGCAAAAACAAACATGTCTTTAAATCCTTATTTTTTTTCTGTTTGTAGCGGTATAAGAGATATATCGTCTTTTAAATACACCATTTTAAGTGTATCACTATCACTATTCATAAGATATAGCCTGGTGACAGACGTACAGGCATATAGACAGACAGACAGACAGATTGATGGACAGTGGAATTTTAGTGAAAGGTTCCTATTTTCCCCTTTGGGTAAGAAGCCCTAAAAATATGTTTCCAAACATGTCAAAAATGAAAAATTATGCGAAAAACACCACCTTCAAACTTATTATTATGAATTACTTACTTAAATAAATTACTTAAAACACACTTAAAGACATTTATTTTCTAAAATCGTTAAATAATAAAAAAAGTAATTGATCTAATAATTACCGCTAACCGGTCACGACCGGTTAGGTCCAGTTTTAACCGATTAGTTGTTACCAGTTGTTACTTGTAGTAAACTGTCGTAATTACATTCAACGGCAAATGTAATCACAATAATATTATGAGCTACTTGACCTTGTGTGTGTTTAAAATTATAAATATTATGTTGTATTACATAAAAATGTACGTAAAACCAAAAAACTGAGATATTTTTGTTAGATTACGTTTTAGTTTTTTCTAGCTTCACGTTGTATCCCGCACTTAGCTGAACCGGCACTCCGTTCCCATTTTGTAAACCATTTTCCGCCAAATTCTGAAGGAAGAGCGAAGAAATGTATTAAATATTTCATTAAATTTTTCATCTCTTCGCTCGTTTTAGAATGAGCTATTATTATGGACAGTTTGTCTTCAGTGACACAGCTTGTGACTGTTTACGCGACGATTGCGGGTTCGATTGTCACTCAAGGCAATTAATTTATTTTTTTTCTTCTGGTAAGGAGACAACGTGGCGCTGAGTTGCGCCTCTCAACACGCAATGTCTCAAATACTTCGTGGTGCGTGGACAACGTCCTATCACTAATTTCTTTCTGCCTACGCATATAAGTTTATTTTACATAGCGATAGCCAAGCTTTTTAAGTTAACAAGAAAAACACATTTTTGTATGGAAAAATACAAATGTGCATAAAAAGTACTTACTAAAGTATAACAAACAAGATTTATAATAAACAGGTTATTTATTATCTTATACGTTAACTAGTTTGAGATAAAAGGCTTTATTATTGAATTGATTTTCTATTTTAATAAGAAAAACAATTCTAATTTTTATTAGAATTGCAAGGCAGGCAGTGAAAACTTAATGTTAAGACTCTAAGCTCTCCATTACACACACACACACACCCCCGCCTCCCTCCCCTCAATTATTGAAATATAACCTGTTTATTGGAGCTTAACGCTGCATCTCTTGTCTTTTAGAGCGGGAAGTAAAAATAATTTAAATACAATAGTTTTCTTAAGTGGAGGTCGAATCAACAATAAATAAGGACATCGTGGTACATTGGCACAAGCGTGCGACTGTAAACGGAACGACGGTGGGTTCAATTTATAGTCGAGGGAATTATTTAGTACTTTCATTTCGTAACAAGACAAATCGAAAGTGAAAAATAAAGATTTTTTATGTCTTTTTTTAAGTCAAAGTAAAATATATTATATACGAATATATGTAAGTTTCTTTCGAGAGACGAAATTAGTGATAATTTCTCAGTAATATAGCACAAGATGGTTGTGACATCGAATCCCGCGTGGGGGATTGTCTAGATTTATTATAGCTGTCACATCGTTACGCAATATACGGTGCTGGATCCCAATACTTACTATATCTAATACGGAAATTAGAAAAGCAGAGTAATTTTAATTTTTTTTAAGTCTCACCCTGTACCCCGCACGTAGTTGATTATGCAGAGGGAACCTGGGAACATAGTGTAAAAAACACTCCGTTCCCATTAAGACACTTCCTTTTCGCACTCAAAACTACGTTTTGGCTCATTATCAGGGCAAAGAAATTAATAATAAGTAAACATATGATTTTTCCAAATTAATTTTTGAGTATTCTTTTTAGCTTTTTTTTTCATGTTATATCCCCGACATAGCGAGGTAGGCAGAGTGAACCTGAGAACCTAGTGTTAAAATACTCCGTTTCCATTAAGATATTTCCGAGTCCTACTCTCCGCCGAATTCTGGAGGCATTGTATTGAGTGGCGGAACTAAAAGCCTCGTTTTACCCCGTTACTAGAGCGACGAAATGGGCATCAAACCCATAACCTGTCGAGCTTACAATCGCTCGCTCGTGCCATTGCGCTACATCTGACCTTAATTTATTCATTATATTCTATAAAATATATAAAGTTTAACCGGTTCTTAATTAAACTTTATTTTTTAAACCGTAAAACTGTAGTTCGTCTGCAATAAAAATGTACCTATCTAGATTTTTATCGCGTGAAAATAAAGGAAGATAATAAAATATTACACATAATTGCTTATTAATATTTTATTTATTAGTATAAGTACACAATAGTATATTTTCAATATTTTATTATTGAGACCGTGCGGTATAGCGGAACGGGACAGCGGGAGTTGTAGGTTCCATTCCCACTTGAGGGAATAATTTATTTTAATAGCCTCGCTCTAGTGATAAGACAATGCGCAGCGTTGAGTTCTGCTTCTCAACACATAAAATTTTGAAAATGAAGAGAAAGTGGGGGACGGAGAGTCTTAGCACTGCATTCCCTGTACCTACCCTGCTATATGCTGGCAACAACTTAAAACTATAATAATATTATTGTTTAGTCAATTTATTCCTATTGTAATTGTATGGAAAACCCACTTTAAGATTACTTGTGTACCATCTATCTTTATTTTTCCGCTATTCGCCTAAAATCAAAATATTGTATTAATATGGTATATAAAGCCCTTATGTCTAGGAGCACACTGTAAACGCGATCATTGTCGGTTCGGTTCCCATCCGGTAATATGAAATATTGAATATTTTTATTTCCTCGTTCTGGTAACAGGGCAAAGTGCGACGTTCAGTTCTGCCACTTTTGCAGAAGTTAGGAACGGAAGCGTCTAAATGGGAACGGAGTATTTTACAGGTTCCAAGGTTCCCACTACCCAAAAAATATAGATTTACTTTACTAAAATAGCTCTTCGTTCACCATCTTTCCCCAATTTTTTAGCATCACGTTGGATATATCAGGATATGCAAAACCAACCTAGTGTTAAGACCTTTAATCTAAATCTAAATTCGCTATATCTAAATGTCTTATAAATATATTTTTATAAAGAAAAAAAAATTGCCTTATCGTTCGTTCGTCGTCGCCGCGTCTGCTAGCTCACACCTTGACAGTTGATCGTGATAACTCCTGTGCTATCTTCTATTGTGGTGCAAGTGGTAGCGGATACGAAATAATTATGGGTTTTCTATAAATCATGTTGTTTACATATAGATACGATACTTACTTTAAATTTTAATGCCATTTTGACATAATGCAACAATAAAAATATTTTTTGAGTCCACCGTAACTCAGTGGAACAGCTAACTGATTCTATGTATCACGGTTATGGGTTCATTTTTCAAGAAGGCCAACCGAGGTCTCTCCCTCCCATACTACCTCATCACCAATGGAAAGAAGTGATAATTTTAAATATTTTGTCGAGTGAGAATCGAGAGAATAGAGTGAGAATCTATCGCGTTCACCACTGGTCTCTATCACAAGCATATTACTGGACAAGACCGATTCATCAAAGCGTTCATCTTTCATTCTTCTGAGGTAATATCCAGTTTGTATATTAAGTTCTATATTCCATATGTGAAATAATTATACTATAAGGATATACAGTCTTAACGCCGGGACACAAAGTATGACTGTAAACGCGACTGGTTTTGTGCTCGATCCCCATTCGAAGAAATGCTATGCAAAGAAGTCGGTGGAAAGCAGGGCACGAAATGAGGACATTAGGTTCCCTCTGTCTACCCGACTGTGTGCGGGATACAGCGGGAAGCTGATTTTTTGATTATAAGCTTATAACTTGTACCTATATACATGAACTGCTCTACGGGTATCGTGCGATGAACTTCTTGACGAAGGACAGCCAATGTTTATTTTTGACTTAATGTCATTTGTTCATTTTAATACTACCTCTATATACACAAACATTGTATGGTACGTCGTGGCGCCGTGGTGAAGTGGTTACAATAGTTGTGGATTCGAATCCGCTTTTGAATAATGTTTATATTTAAGTCAAGCTTTTATCACATATGACATATTTTAAACGCCTAGGGTAACCTCAATAAGTGGACTATCCGACACAAATATTTTTTCAATTTGATTCAATACTTTCTGAGATTAGCACGTTTAACCAGACTAACATATAGTCACCCAAATAGTTTTCAATCCTTCTTAATGTCTATTGGGGGATTTATCACTTACCTTGTATTTATAGCTTTAAGGAATTCTCACATAATTTACATAGGTACAAAATATTTCTTGAATACTTTCATTGCTTCGATCTGGTGATACATAAAGCTGCGGCGTTGAGTTCCGTCTCTCAAACAGAAAATGAAGTGTATTAATAAGTAATTAGACGTTACTTATCCTGTACCTACGAGCAGATTTATAGCTACCCTAAAAATATTATTTAAATTAATACTCTTCTGGTCACAGAAGAATAAAGAAGTAAAACTTAACTTTCTTTTACACAATATATATATAACATATGTACTCATATAACAGTTTCACGCTGTATACCACGAATACAACAAAGAAGACAGAAGGAACCTGGGATTAAGATATTCCGTTTCTCACAATATATGAAATCATATTCAAATAAAATTCAAACCTACGATCTTTGCTTCCATATTCGTAATAATTAACCATTGTGCTAATAGTAACCATTTACCCTTTTAATATACACGTAATATCATTATAAAGTTGTTTATACATGTGTTGGCTTGAGAGTAAATAAAAATTATGATAATAAAATTTGTATTTTATAAATTATATGATAACATTTGACTTTTACTCGTTGAATGGATTTGAGGTAAGGGTAAAGGATCCCAGTTCAAATAGATTAAAATTCTTTTGATGATGCTACAACTCACTAACAAATTAAGTTAATCTTATATTATAACTATACACAAATAGACCAGTCACAGGAGCACAACCGCGCAATTTTAAGCTTGACAGGTTCTCGGTTCGATTCCCACTGGAGGAAATTAAATATTTGTTTTTCCTTCTTTTAGTTTTGTTTTTTTTATTCTGTGTTCAAAAGAGTTTATTTTTACCTTCACGTTTTTTCTTGGTAGGGTTAACCTATTATAAAGACACTCCATTTTCTCCTAATGAAACGGAACTCAACGCCGCGATTTATACATTACCAGAACGAAGAAACTAATATATTCAACTTACTTTATCTGCTGAATCAACCCGAATAAACCCTTCGTAAACTAATTAAGCATAACGACTGAACCCACAATGATATAAACAAAGAAATTTCTCCCACCGCCATAATACGATTCCAAGGACACTTCAAGTCCCTGAGGAAGGATTTTCAATAGCTCTCAGTAATTTTAGTTTATAACCCAATTCGACGGTCTCCCGGTTCTTATACATACTTACGAAAATTTGACGCTATATCAGTCGTCTTCTTAATGCAATCGAAATTACTGTAGAATTTGTTGTTTTGTATGTAGTGTCACGCTGTATTCCGCACACAGTAGGGTAAGCTGAGGGAAAATAATGTAAAGGCACTCCGTTCTCCATATTCCGCTGAATTCTGGAGGTATTGCGTGTTGAGTGGGACTCACGCGCTTTGCCTTTTACCAGAAGGAAGAAAATAAGAACAATAAATATTTCATTACTTCGAGTGGGATCGAGCCCACAATCCGTCGCGTTCAGTCACACTTTGCGGCAAGAATAGTAATATCAGATTGTCAGCCAGTCACCTAGACTGGCTTTGGGGACTGATAGTCTCTGACTATAATCGTGATAGTTGTGGGATCGATTCCCACTGGACGCAATGAATTGATTCAGTTTTGACTACTGACTTATTGAATTAACTTTCCCTGTCTGGTAGCAGACAGAAAGCACTTCGACTAGGTGGAGCCTCTAAACTGAGCAGTAAACTTAATACGAAGTCTTAAAACTTTAACAGACATAACATTAAAAAAACATTGAAAATATAGGTACAAAATAATTCTTAATTTTTATAATAACAATGTATCTCCCAAAAACACAGAGTTAGCCACTAAGTGGGAGCAGGATCAGGAGAAGCAACTTAACAAATTGATATGAAATCATAGTCAGTCAAGCCAATATTCCCAGATCGTCACTTTAGATACAGCGTGAGGCTACAAAAAACAAATTAATTTCTCAGGTATAAATAATAGGAAAATAACGGATAATTTCCAAGATTCTTTTTTAAGAAGTTTATTTTGTATTAATAAAAAAACTGCTGAATTGATTGACTAAATTTATAAATATATTCTTCCTCGTGGGAATCGAACCCACAACTTACCCATTTACAATCAGATCGCCACTACTACTTATTAGCCACGCCACGTCATAACTTAAGCCGGGTATAAAAGAGGCAGTCTGCATTCCTCGAAACAATAATAAAAATAATAAATCTAGCTCAATACCGGCTGACAGCCGCGGAACTATTCAACGACGGAAGTAGGGGAGGTATGGATTTTTAAAATGAAGGATAACGTTAATTACAAAAGATATATTATTGGAGCTTTAGTTGAGGCCAGTCGTGGCACACGCACTGTAAACACGACAGGTTGTAGGGTAGATTCCCACTCGAAGAAATGATATATAATTTTATTTTCATTACCTCGCTCTCCTGACAACGTAAAGCAAGGTGTTGAGTTTCGCTCCTTCATAAATTCGAAAGTGGGGCATTGAAGTGTCTTTATAGAAACGGAGTACAACATTAGTTTCCAAGATATAATTTAAGTGTACAGCGTAATTAAAAAAATATTTATTGGAAATGTGTAAAAATTTATTACATAAAGCAACTTTCTATTTTGAAATTTAAGAACTTATAATAATATAATATATTGTATCTCTTGAAAAATTAAACAATAAATCTGGGAAGTATCTTATTACCCATATAATTGGTACTTGCATTCATAAGGGAAGCCATCGTGAGGGCGCGATCCCTTTCACATGTTTGTGGGTTTGATTATTACTCTCGACAATGAAATAATTTGAATTCTCCACTATAGTAACATAAAATGAGGCGTTAAACTCCTTTCTGTATGCAATGTTTCAAATTCGGACTTGTGTGGCTTGTTAGTCCAAATCCCAATTGAGGAAACATTTATATTTTTGTATATTTCCATTACTTTATTAGATAACTTTACAACATCTTTGAAATAAAAAGAAAATGATTAAGACATAGATTTATCACAATAAACAAAACAAAATAATAATTCAATAAAAAAACTCCATGGACACCCCACAAAATCCCGTCACACCCAGCTCTTGGTGTGAATTCAAACGAAAACGCGAGAAAATTTTGTTTTACATGAGTAAAATGGAAAAATTTTCTTTACGCAAAACTTATACAACAGAACGGAACAATTGAGGATGTACGCATTTGACAGGTTGCCAAGTGCGGATTCGATTCTTGACGTGTCACAACAGTTAAGCTCGGGATTGTTGATATCGGGATAAGTGGAGCCTTAGAGCATACGTAATATATTCCTATAGTACGTTTGTATGTAGAGTACAATTCTTGCTATATGGTTACAGTTCCAAATATAATTTTTAACTTTTTGCTGTATGGTACTACCTTACCACGTCGTCGAGGGAACCTAGTGTTAACACATTCCGGTCCATCCGCATATTGCGTGTTGAGTGACAAAACTCAACACTCAGTTCTTGTTACCAAAGCAAAGAAATCAAATAACTTATTTCCCTGTGAAGTATTTAAACTCACAACCATCACGTTTACAGTTAGTTTACTATACCGCTACGCCACGGTAACCTAACAGTCACACATTTATGTTATCTACCCTCACTTGACGTTCTCCCCAAAAAAAGACTTAACATTCCCATCCCCAAAAAAAAGTGAATGCCCGATAAAAATGCAAAGAAATATTCAGAATTTGTAGTGGAAAAGTTACGGGGAATTTCGCCCATCGCTGTTATTTTTGGCATTTTCAATTATGCAGGCAGCGTTTTTTACCACCGTCTGGGCGGAACAATGTGGGGCTTCTGTACAGGGCTGTACTGTTTCTCCTGGCTCTGCGGCTAGCTGGCTATGTTATATTACTACCAGTTGCTCGAGAATTTCGAAGTTAGAGTTGTGGAAGTTGAATATTTTTCATGCTATTAATCAATGTATGTAGATCGTTCTTGATAGTGGTTTTCTTTTATTTGATTTTTAACAGGATAGAAAGAGGGGAACGTTAGGTTCCATTTATTGAACACAGTGTTTTAATGTTAGTGAAGAAACTCCGTTCCCCATGTTCCGTGAAAAAAATTCAATGTATTTCGTGTTGAATGGCAGAACTGAATGCCACGTTTTGCCTTGTTACTATATCGAGGTAAAAAAATATCAAATAATTCACCCCCTGTTGCGTTTATTTCTGTCGATTGGTATTATTTTAAAATTTCGAAAAGTTATAAATGTAAATGTATATGATTAATTCTGTTGAAGAGTTTCATTTAAAAACTTTGTTTAATTTATTGACAAGAAAGATCTTGGTGTCAAAACACTCTGTTTCCCATTTCCCGTACAACTTCCGAGACATCCGTTGTGAGTGGTGGAAACTATCGTCGTGATTTGTCTAATCACACAGCCAAGAAATCAAAATAGTATTTTTTAGCTTCATGTTGTATCCCACATATAGCAAAGGGGGAGCCTGAGAACCTAGTGTAAAGACTCTCCGTTCCCCATTAAGTCACTTCCGTTCTCCGCTTTCCGCTGAACACTTGAGGGATTGCATTGCTTTACCTTGTTGCCAGATCGAAAACATTTCAATCTCGAGTGATAATCGAACCCATACCGTTTACACTCAAACTATCCCCTATGAAGGTTTTATGTAACACTCGAAATTACTTACCCATCCATTCTACGAGTAGTATCTGAGTAAACAACGCCAAGTATTCTGTTAGGTATCGTTCAGGTACCTATAGCCTTTGATAGCTTCCCCTTTGTGCTGTAAACACGGTTAAATTTTTCAGTTTAAATTTTCAATACGATTAAAGTTAAAATATTTGCTCGTGTGTATGTAAATGAAATTCATTATTGTTCGGGCGTTAGTTTGGTTTTATGCCGTTTATTTTTTGTATATTTGGTAGAATAGTCGCTATTTTTGTTTTTTGGCTGTAAGGATACTACGTTCTCAATTTCTCTCTTCTCCTGTTAGCAGAATAAAGAAATGGATATATTAAATAGGTCATTCTTCAAGTGGTATCACAACTAATAACCGTCGCGTTCACAGTCACACGATGTACCGCTGCGCCATGACGGCCTCCGTAACGACGGTTTTATAAATTTATTAAAGTTATTCAAAATGTGCACCCACCAATAGCAGTTTACCAACCCAAATATTACAGTTTCGAATACTGTATGACTTTAACGATTACGTCATATAATCTATGCTGATATTATAAAGATAAAGAATTTGAGTTTCATTTCGCTCTAATGACGAAATAATGTGCGGCGTTGAGATCCGCATCTAACACACAATACCACCAGGATTCAGCTGAACGTGGGCAATGGAAGTACCTTAATAGGAATAACCTAACACTAGGTTCCAAGATTCCCTACCCTGCCATGCCTGCGGGATATCAAAAATAAACTATGCGAAACCGCAAGATAAAAGCTACAGAAATTTCATAATTTTATCACACAAATTGTTTCTTAACTAAAAAATTTTATAAAAGACCTGATCTAATATATCATAAAGGGAATATTTAATAGAAAAAACGAATATTCCAACCCGACTCAAGTCAATGTCTAAAGTTTCTATTAAATTTTTAAGCTACCAAGGGCGGGCGGAGGTAGAGCGGAGGGTGGAGGGCGGTACAGAGAAATTGAACGTTGTTTTCCGAAATGTATTAGAGCATTCGTTCGCTCTTTCGATCGTCGACGATAATATTTTAACTTTATCTACGTAAGAAAGCTGAAGCTGTGCTCCAGAGCTCCAGAGCAGAGAACCCCAGGGTTGTAGTGTAGAAATGTCAGTGGTGTAGGTGATTTTCTTAAATGTTTTTTTTCATTCGACACTATTCCGTATGTAGGTGGATAGGCAGAGGGAATCTGGAAACTTAGTATCAAAACACTCCGTTAAGATATTTCCTCACTCCCAATTTCCGTGGTATTCTGGAGGCATTGCGTGTTAAGTAGTAGAACTCACCGCGTTTTATCTTGTTACCAGAGTCAGAAAGGCGAAATTTTAAATATTTCCCTATCTGGAAACTATTTATTTCCATATCTAGTGGAAACTGAACCCACAACCTATCGCATTTACAGTCACTTGCTTGTGCCTCTGGCGCCACGACATGTTTTATTTTTTCTTGTATTTTATTTCATAGTCTTATATAAAAAGTAGGATAGGCAGAGTAAATCTAGCACACTGTGATTTACAATTACAAGTTTTCTCACTGTGTCATGTGGTGGCTTCAATACCCTTCCTATATAGGCCTTCCTTATTAATAATAAAAATAAATATAATAATAAAAATATTAAATAGAGGCCAGTTTAGACGCGCGTTAGGTTGTGGGTGCGATTTCCATTCGGGATTTTTTTTTATATTTTCATTTTCATCGTATGTTAACATTAAATCTGGTAACGAGGCAAAAAGCGGCAATCAATTTCGCCACTCAATACACAATGACTCCATCCAATCTCGGTGGCAAGTGGATAACAGAAGTGTCTTAATGGGAACGGAGTATAATAACTTTAGGTTCTCTTTTCTGCCATCCCCTCTCCCCTAGCTTGGAATGCCTCCCCTGCCATGAACGGAAAACAGCAAAAAACTAGAAAATATATATATATGTGTGTGTGCTTATTTAATAGAAAATATTTACATTTATTTTATAAAATATACATTTTTTTTTTAATTTAAAATAATAAAAAACATATTTTTCAAACATTGTCTTTCTGAATACATTGCGCTGTGGAACATTTTCCAGAAACGAACACCGACATGTTTATATGTGCTCGGTGGGAATGCACAAAAAGTGCAATCTAAGGACGCCTGCTTAACATAATAATGGATTTGAACTTTGAAAGGTTTAAGCGGATGTTGTTATAACTCCTATTGTATTTGTAGACACCTTCTTCATAGCCAGAGAGTCTGTAAAATTCTTTATAGCATCACGCCATATCTCGGATAGCAGAGTAAGCAGCGACAAATTAGTGTTAAGACACTCCGTTCTCGACTACCTGCAGAACTTTTCGATAAATTGCGAACTGAGTAACTGAAATCAACGCCTTGATTTTGTCTAATTATCAGAACGAAGAAATGACTACAATTAATTTCCTCGAATTGGAATGAAACTAACAACCTTCGTGCTTACAGGTAAATGCATCACTGAGCCACGACGGCCTCTGGTAGGTAAGTGAGTTATTTATTGTATCTTTAATTATGTAATCAATAGATAAGCTGATAATCTGGGGGTGGGCAGAGAGTGTTAACTTTTACTGTTGAGTGTGGTTCGAACCCACAACCAGTCGCGTTTATAGTTATAATTTGTGCCTCTGTGCCTCGAGTCCACGACTGATCTCAATATAAATGCTTATACAAATAAAAATGAATATGAAGATTTATGGAAAGACTTGTTTAGGTATCTCAGTTACGTCTTAATTTTGGAATAAATATAGACAATTTTGAACTACACCGCGTCTGATTGTAAACATGACGGTTGTGGGTTCGACTCCTAATTGAGGTAACGAAACATTGTAATATTGAGGAGTTCCTGAACCCAATAACACGCTTACCAAATTGTAGAAATGAAAAAAACTGTTTGAACTAATGGGAATTAAGCCCATAACCCCCGTATCTACGACCAGTAGGTCTAAAAAAAGCTTAAATCAATATAATCTACAAATAAAATAAATATAATATATTTACCCAATTTTTATACTATTTTATTTAAAAAAAATCCTCCCTTTAATTTTATACCAGAACAAATACCACCCATCCCCCGGTTAAGTACGGTGTGTTCGTCATTTCAAGTTTTTACGGTCGGCTGTAATCAACCAGGACGAAAGCTCGAAATGTTTTTAATTAAGCTTCATTTATACATTTCTTTTCACTTAAACCTTTTATTATCACACATAGGTTTGATGACCGGAAGTTTTGATTTTGTTTTCTTTTTACTTTCACGCTGTACCCCGCGTGGCATGATAGACAGAGAGCATCTAGTGTTAAGACATTGCGCTCTAAGTTTGAGACATTAAATTGAATGGTGGATTTAAACGTTTCGCCTTTTTACCATTGATACGAGATATTTATTTGTTTTATAGATATTAATTTTCAATATTCCTCAAAATATTTTCTTATTTCTTACTCTCTTTAATTAGTACTGTATTAGCTTAACGACAAAGGTAGAACGTAGCGTCAAAACACTCTAGTTTAAGCTTTTTGTCCAATTTCGAGACTTCTGGTGTTGATCAGTTTTTTTTGGGGTTTTTACCCGCGCTATACGGGATCCTGTTCCGTACACTTTTCTGTCCTTTTATAACCAAGCTATATCTCATGACCCACATTAGATATATACGGAACCCTTCTTACTCGTGTAAGAAGATGCACTTGGTAGTTATTTATTTATATAGTAATCTATATATATATAATAAAACAGTAAAAATATTTTGTCTGTACATTTAATATTTTTGACTGAAATGGATAGAGGGACACTTAAAAAGAATAATAGAAAAGATTTTTTTTTTATTTCTTGTTTGTCTGTCTGTATGTATGGTCACGCTAATCTTCGAAAGTACTGTACCGATTAACTTCAAACTTTCACCAATTGCTTTATTTTAACTTAACTTAACATCTTAAGTTTGTTTCATTAAAATCGGTTCATTAAGAAAAAAGTTATCGGCATTTGAATGAACTCAAGGCATGAGTTTGTCTGCAAATATAAAGCAGTCCATATCTATACTTATAATAAATCTGTATTTGTTTGTGATAAATCTGTGCTTTTAACTGACTTTCAAAACAAGGAGGAGGTTCTCAATGAAATATTTGCGATTCTATACATATTCCATTCATTTATTTTGAATTCGATTTCGATATTGGATTATTCGATTCGATTTGGGTATTTTTTGTAATATGCAATCAATACAGTTATTTTACAAAGAATATTATAAATCCTTACCCAAATCAATAATTTAACAATTAAATCTTTCCCCGAACGAGTAAATTAAATTAGTCATTGACATGTTGATGTCAACACATTAAGGCTGTCAGTCAATTTTGTTTATTAAATGTTTTTTATGATCTTGTAGTTCAAGCGGGCGAAGCCGCTGGCAGGCCGCTAGTCATAAATAAACCCCTGTCAAAATTCGAACCCACACTTAAAAAATTAAAAAAAATAGTTGATAAAATAAAACTGTATCAACAGTTGCTTACATCAGCTAGGCTTGATTGACATCATTTATTTATTCATTCTCATGCCCTTAGGAAGGGTTGTATGGGGTTTTTACCCTTACTATGAAAATATTATATTCAAAAAACAGCTTCACGCTTTTTCCCACATACCAGGATAGGTGGTTGGAATCTATTGTTAAGATATTCCGTTCTCCACGTTTCGCCATATTTTCGATATTATATATTAAATAGTTGAACTCAACGACACCCTTATCTAAATACAATAATACCCTCAAATAGTTATCGGATACACAATTATGGAGAAGATGAGGATGACAGTAGAGATTAAGACGGTCATTTCCCCACGAATCTATCAATTTTCGAGATATTGCAAATTCGAAAGCCAACGCCACTTTTTACCTCTTCAGAGTGAAACAAAAATCAGCTTCACGCTGTATCCCGCATGCAACAGGGTAGGCAGAGGAAACCTAGTGTTAAGACACTCCGTGCCGCATTTTCCGCCGAATTCTGGAGGCATTGCGTGTTGAGTGGCAGAATTCAACGTCGCGCTTTGCCTCGATACCACAGCGAAGAAATAGAAATACAAACGTAAATTTTAAGTTAATTACCCCAGGTACTACAACGTTTGTACCCCAACGCCACGCTGGCCTCAATATATATAACATATTAATGTCCATTTAAATTAATCACAATTAACATTAAACACAAATATTAGTTATCATAACAGAACAAAGTAGGTAATAGGATATTTAGTTTTGCGGTTTAATTCGTTCGAATGGTTAAATTATAATATTTGAAATTATACTCGTATTACTTACTAGCTTTTACCATTGGCTTCGGTCATAATTTTAGCTTCATGCTGTATCCCACACATAGCAGATATCAGCGGGAACCTGGGAACCTATGGTTAAAACTCTTTTCCCATTAAAACACTTCCGTTCCCTACTTTCCAACGAATTTTCATAACATTACGCGTTGAGTTGCAGAGTCATTTAACCACCTCTTAATTCAACTTATCTTAAAATCGAGTAACAATAGTAACATATTTTCTATTTACAGTTCTAGCCCTTAAACATGTTCCCTCAAGTCCCTTTTCACAGGGAAGTCCTGCTCTATAGGGCACGTGTCGATCCCATGAATAACTTAGCTGGAACACCATAAATATTATTTGATATCATGTCCCTTGGAAACCATGCTTTACAGAACTTTATTTATTCTTTTTTTTTCTTGTCGTTTCACGCGTCATCCCTACCGGTAAGAGAAAATGAAGTGGCTAACGCTATGGTAAGTACAGGTTCTATTTTGAACTTAATATAATAATTTGTTTCCTTTCACGACCACATTTTTCCTTTTTTTATATGAAATTTAAGTGTAGTGTTATAGCGGTGCGGTCAGGGTATTACTGCAATAACGAGGTTTATAGGTTCAATTACCGCTTGATAAATCATTTTTAAAATACAACGTTAAGTTTCGACACCCGGCCCAATGTCTTAAATTACGATGAAAAGCGGAGTGCTGGATAACAGGTGAAGCCAAGCAAAGTATAGTTTTTTAAATGTACTAAAATACAGGACTCTACAGGATAATAACAAGTTCATATTTCATTAAAGAAAATAATATACGTATACCAAAAGCGTTTAGTTCCGCCACTCTACAAGCAGTATAAAGTAATAAATAGAGTAGAGAACAGAGAAACATGCCACTATCCATACAAATAGTCCCACGAAGAAGTAACATGACAAACCTAGTTCCACGACACATTAAAATAGATATCGCTAATTATAATCACACGTGCGGGTCACCTTATCGGTCAACCTAATGTCAGTGATAAGAGGACATTGATCTTAGTATTTTGGCGTTATCGTTCATACTATGTTGATGTTAATATCATCTGATTTCTGGATTGAAAAATTATGAATTAAAAATATTTAGGAACCTATTAAAAAATGAACATCTGATCTTGAAGCAGAGGGAACCTGGTGTTACGATACTCCGTTTCCCATACACCGCTCAATTTTCTCTCAAACACTCTCTAAAACACTCCTCATGGTAAATGCGGTAGATTATTGAGCCCCTGATGATTCGAACGGCTTTATTTTGTACGTCTTCTTTAAGCTTAGCTGTTTTCCGCATACCAGAGAGTAGGCAGAGAGAACCTATTGTTATGACACTCCGTTTTTCGCAGTCGTGTTTACTGTCATACACTTTTGACTCTGTGTCACGACTGGCCTCTACGTACTTTGTATGTGTGTATGAATTATATGAATATTTGTATATTCTATGACACGAAAATTGGAAAACCCTGCCACTAGGTGTATAGTTTAAATTTCTAGGACGATACAGAATAAGAAAAATATTAACGTCGGTATATATGCATTTAGAATCGGTCAGACCATTGTTTTATCTGCAAAATTATTAGATTTGATAACAAATATCGGTGATATTGAGGTCAGTGATAAGCGGTCAATGACCTTTTGCAAATAAAAACAACTTTCGATTTAATATATTTACGTCTAGTTTAATTATATTTAATGTTACAATAATATAAATTGCGATAATACTAGTGTTAGAGACCGTTGTGGCGCAGTGGTTATGATTCGAAATGTGACGTTTGTGAGTTCGATTCCCACTCGGGGGAATGGATTATTATTTATTAATATTTTCACTTTTCGCTTTAATAACAAGGTAAGGCGCGGTGTTTAGTTCCGCCACTTAAAACTAAATTGCCTCTGCCTACCCTGGGATACAGCAACAAAATATCTATTGTTCCGCTTGCGGTTTTGCCAGTGTGCATGATACGATTTCTATTTCGGTAAACGTACAAAAATAAATATTTTTTACGTTATTTTATTATTTTTTGCTTATAGTTTTTGCTTTAGTAATTTTTATCATATTACATAATACGTCATTTCTGTCACTCAACAAATGCCTTCAGACTTCGGCAGGAAGTGTGGAAAGGAGTGTCTTAACACTAGGTTCCCTCTGCCTACCCAGCTGTGTGCGGGATACAGTGTGAAGCTGACTTAAACTTTAAACAGAATATGATCGAAGTACTGGATTTTAAAAGCTTAATTTTAGGGAATTTTAAGGAATATAAAGAGGAAAAAGAAAAGGATTTCTCGAAATTCAGACATAAATCCCGTATTTTCCACTATACGTCTAAAATTGTAGATATAAACATATATATAAATTTCCTCCTAATAAGGGAAAACCGAATAAAATTAAAATTTTGATTAAACTAATTATATAATATTGATGTAGACTCAAATATGTAGTTGTGTTTAAAACAAAGTACTTGTGGTTAAAAGTCAGTAGATGCAAATACATTAATTAATTCTAAATCCAACATTTATTTTGTCTGCGTTCTGTACACATCATATCACTAATTTATGGTGAAACATTCAAAATATTGTGTAAACTAAACGGTGGGGGGCGCTCACTTCGTAATAGCGCTGTGTTGATTAGTGCACAAACATGAAGGCTAATTTCGAGCTAGGTAGTCTGTTCATGTTAATAGAAACAGTTTTTACCTAGGTATTTATAAAGAATGTAGTGTTAAGTTATTCTGTTCTCCACTTCCCAACTTTACATGTTGAGTGACGGAACTCAACGCTGCGTTGTCTCTTGCCAAAGCGTTGCAATTGAAAGGTGAGTGATTAAGGTACGCCGATATAGTGTACGAGTATGTATAATAAAACTCAAATGTAGAATAAGATAAAAACTAATGGTTACTTTGACTATAGGTGATATCTAATATATAGATGACTAAAGAAATCCGCTTCACACTCTATCCCGTACACAGCAGGGTAAGACACAGAGGGAACCTATAGGGTTAAGACACCCCGTTTGCCACTTCCCGCCGAATTCTGGAGGCACCTGAATTCTTGTGACACCAGAGCGAAGAAATGGAAATATACATTTCCACCATTGTTTCATCTCCTCGAGTGAGGATCGAACCCACAACCATCAGCGTTTACAGTGACACTCCGTGCCCCTGCGCCACGACTGGCCTCAATTACTATATAATGGAAATCTGTTTATTGTGTTACTAGAATCCAAGCGAGCGAAACCGAGAGTACAAGTATTAGTAATAAATAATTTGTTATTTTAAAACACTCCTTTAGAAAGTTAACAACCTGCTGACAGTCATACATTTTGTCATCAGACTTCAAAAAGCCTTGATCGATAGATATACTCGTATGTCATTGACACCGTGACTTTGGTTTTTTATGATAAAAAAGCAATGTTGTGTCGCTTCATTACGCAACATTATCTTGGTAGATATCTATTCTGGTAATATTTATGTTTTATAAAGGTGGAGAGTTCTTTTACAAAGGTGGAGAGTTCTTTTACAAAGATAAACAGTTGATTTAGAAAGATAGAGAGTTGTTTTACAAATGATGAGAAAGGTTGAGGCCGCTGTGCTACAGTGGTGTAAACGTGACGGTTGTGGGTTCGATTCCTACTTTTTTCTCGTTCTAGTTAACAAAGTGTGGTGTTGAGTTTTGCCATTTGCGCCAACGTGGAGAACGAAGTGATTTATTACTAGGCTCTCTCTACCTACCACTAAAAAGAACGTAGAAGTAAAAATAAGATTATTCTATAGTTTTTATTCTACGTAGTATTCTTCATTATTGAAGATCGTGTTTTTTCCCTGATGGAAGAGCTGATGAACTGTTTTCATGCCACTGTGTATTCAGCTCGCATCAATGCGTCTGTGATGGGGAGTCCAGTAACCTTTTTGACAGCGTCATACCATCGGCTAGGATGTTACCTTTTAGGGCTTCTACCAAATTATTAATATTGCCAGGTTATCTTAGAAATGTATGTACAACATCAGCTGAGAAGACTAGAGTCACAAGTCTCATTTTGGTGACATCTTTTCAACCTGTATTATATAGCTATGCATAATTTAAAAAATCAAAAGTAGTCTTTTTTTTTCAACATTAGGCTAGCTTGAATAAAAACTATTGTTAGCTCACTCTTAACTAAGTTGTTTACAAGCAAGTATGTGCAGGCCGTCGCAGCACAGAAGTGCAGCGTTTGATTGTAAAAATGCGATGATTTTGAGTTCGATTTTCACCCGGGATATTAATTATGTTTAAACTGTTTGTTGAGTTGCGTCACTTAACACGTGTCCCGAATTTTGGGTCAACGGAGTGTCTTTAGACTTGGTTCTCTGTGCCTACCAAATGAACGAGATGCCTTTTTTTCTGTGTTAAGTCTCAATCATGCTAGTAATTGGTAATTATTAGAATTATACAAAATGTTGTAACCTTCACGTGTCAAGTAATGCTAACCTAGTTGCTGAAAAACATTGAATTTATATTGAAGGAAATGAACTTGAACCAACAAGAATAACTTGAAATTTCATAGTTGTTTATCAGAACATCTTGTGTTTTTTTGGTATTACATATAATTATAAATGGTAAGTTAATATATTCAGACTGCAAACGAAATGGTTGCGGGTTCGATTTTCACTTGGGTGAGAGATTATATTTAAATTTAAGTATTTTTTTACTTTTTTTGTGTCGCACCCGAGACTATCTACAGGCTATCGACAGCAGACATGTCTTGACTTGACTGTTTTCTGTCTATCCTGATATAAGGGAAAAAACTCCAAAATGTAATAGCAATGTATTTTTTAGCGTACATAGCAGGGTAGGTAGAGACAACTTGGGACACATATCCTCCACTTCCACACATTCACACATTCTCCACTCTTCACCGAATTCTGGAGGTATTGCGCGTTCTGTGGTGGAACTGCGCTTTCATTACCAGAGCGAGGAAATGATAATATTCAATGTCCTCGAGTGGTAATCGAACCCAGAACCTGTCGCATTTACATCCCCACGACTGAGTCCAGCAATATTAAAGTAAATTAAACAATTAAATACTTAATATAATAAATACGGCAGCGTTGAGCGCACGCGATAGTTGAATCACAACTTCCTATGATTTATAATTTCATGGCGATCGGCGTATCTGGGCTAATTGCTGT
>DWGR01000741.1:0-19731 GCA_018247715.1 Heliconius burneyi | reverse complement strand
TGAGGGCTTGTTAGGCGGGGGGTGTACTGGTAACTATGTAATGAAGTTGGTAGGTATTTATAATGAGGTAGGTTTTATTGTGACAGGTTGTGGGTTTGATTTTCAGTCGAGAAAATTCAATATTTATGATAACATTTCTTCGCTTCGGTAGCGAGGATAAGCGCGACGTTGAGTTCCGTCAGTCAATACTTAATGTCCCCATATTTCAGCGGAGAGTGGGGGACAAAAGTATTTTAATTACCACAACTGGCCTCAAACTCAACGAAGTCGTTGTTTAAGATCTAGAAAAAAGATTTCAAAAGTGACTTCCTTTCCAAATCAATTATATTAAATTTCCCTGAGTCCTATTTCCCAGTGTGTCCCATACACAGCAATAATTTGAGTTTCTTCCACGTCGGTGCTATCGCGTAATGGTAATTGTTAGGGTATGGCCAAGTTGAGGCGACGCGAGGAAAACCGTTTGTTTACATACATATGTGGGTATATATTTATTTAGAAAAGCATGGAAATTAAAGTTGGCCATTTTGGTGCAGTGGCAGTGTGATAATAAACACGATGGGTGTTAGTTCGTTTTTAGTTCAGGAGAAAATTGCAGAACAGAGTGTTTTACAATGATAAAAGATTCACTTCACTCACCTATACGAGTGTTATCTACATATAATAAAACAGTAACCATATTTTGTCTCTACATTTAGTATTTTTGACTGAAATGGATAGAGAGACACTTAAAAAGAAAGCAAAAATATATTTTTTTAATTACTTGTCTGTCTGTCTGTATTTATGGTCACGCTAATCTTCGAAATTACTGAACCAATTTACTTCAAACTCTCCACCAGTCCAAAATCAATCAAGTTATTGTCGTTTGAATGAACTCAAGGCATTAGTTTGCCTGTGAAAATTATTCAGCAATCTATATCTATATAAAGATAGCTATATCATATTCAATGGTTTAAGTCGTGAATATATAGCGTACCCAGGCAGGTGGGCGAAGCCACTGGCTGGCCGCTAGTATCAATTATATTTATTTCTTTACTTTGGCAAGGGAGCAAAGCGCGGCGTTGAGTTCCGCCTCTCAATACATAATGGGGAAACAATACAGTGTCTAAATGAACAAAAGGAGTGTCGTAACACTAGAAACATAGGCTGCATCTACCCATCTTTCCATCCACAATCCAGCAAGCAAAACACCAATGTTACGTCGCGATCATTTTAATTACAAATCTAATTATATTTTACAATTTTTTCGCATTTGAATATGTAATGACTTCAACTCCGCCTATTTTATGTTCAATAGTTCTTGATATTACGTTGAAGAGATTGACAGGTGTTTGGGAATGCCAAATTGTAATTGTATATATGTGATCCTTGAAGTGTAACTCTTTTTATTAATAATGATATATGTTAACAATGAGGCCAGTCGTGCAACAATGGCACAAGCGTGTGACTGTAAATGTGACTGGTTGTATGTTCGACTCGCTCTCGAGGAAATGAAATATATTAATATCTACGCTTAATAACAAGGCAAAGCGCGACGTCAGTTCCGCCACTCAAGACGCAATGCTTTCAGAATACGGTGGAAAGTGGAGAAACTGAAGTGTCTTAGGATTAGGTTTCTAGGTACCCCTGCTTACTCTGCTATGTGTATATAGCGTGAAGATAGGATATGAAATAACGATAAGCTTTGTGTGTATATGATAGTAGTGGGATCAATTACTACACAAAAATGGTTATGTAGGCAAAGTGTCTCACTCGATAAATTTAGCTATTTTCATTACCTAGTTTATATAAACTAGATGAGCCGCGGAGTTAAGTTCCGCCACTCAACACGTAATGTCCGCAAAACTTCGCGAAAGGTAATGACAACACAAAACGGTCTCAGCGTGAAGCTAAAAAATTAAGAAAATTCTCAAAATTTGGATAGTGCGTTAATCTTAACACTAAGCTCTCTCAAAATGCGGGATACTAGAAGAGAGAAGCTAAATAAAAAAATATAAAAGAAAAACCTCGAGAAACCTTTATACAAAATGAAAAATTCATTTGGCATAATTACAAAGAGTCCACAGTGTTTTTTCTATGGGGAAAAAACACTTAATAACAAACAAAATGCCACCAATTAAAACAGTATTAAACGCTTTTAGAGAGATACATTAAAATCTCGTTAGAAGTCAACATCTTAATAAAGTGATTATTTTCATTAGGGACTCTCAAATTGTATGGTTAATGTAATTAATCTATTAAATACGAATTACGCGGAAATGAATATGGATTAAACAGAGGAAAAATAATATTTTTCCACCAGTGCTACACACGCTTCGAACCATTAAGTGTCGAGTGGCGGAACTCAACACTTCGCTTTAGTTAATATAGAGGGTAAATTAAAATATTTTAAATGCAATCATCTCAGTACTGCACTAAGTCGGAATCGTACCTACAACCATTGCTTTCGCAGTCTTAAGTTTCTACTGCACTACTAAACATGCAGAATCGTGTCCCAACACCAAACAGACATGTCTTATGATGTGAAGCAGAATCTCACTTATAATCTTATCACAATGTTCTTGCTGTCATTGAGTAAGTGAATGAGATGAGTTAAAACCTATATTTCTAAACCTTAAAACCTATATTCTAAATAAATTTCCCGATACAAATCGTTGTTTTCGAATTCATTCTCCTTAGTAGGAAATGAACCCACAAACTTAAAAAGTAGTGCTGCTGTGCCATGACGGTGCCAGAAAAGTTTAAATTACAAGCAACCATTGCGACTACCATCAGAAACTTCGAAATAGCAGAACATAATCAATCAAAATGAAGCCTCAAATGAATTCTCTAACAATAATTAAGAATTTTAGCTCCATCTATCGGTAGCGAGTAAGCAATTAGCCTAATTCGCGTTACAGCGATGCTCCGGCAAGGCAATTACAAGCCGCGATCGATTTACGACAGGCATTGGACGTAAATCAGCATTTAGTGCGCCGCTGATGGATTTAGTGGTAGCGTTAATGAGATACCAATACTTGGGGATGTGGGTTGTCAGTAATTAAAATTTGTAATATTTTTTATGAATTTTGTGCCAGTACTAAGAACGTGACATTTAGTTCGGCCATTCGATAATCAATGTCTCGAAAATTTTGCAGAAATTGGAAAATGGAATATCCTAACATTAGGTGTTACATTACCTAACCTGGTTATCCTGGTATTTCCAGGCTACAGCGAAAATTTAAAAATATAATAAATAATTAAAGTTAACCCTACTTACTCAAGTAGGAACTAAATTTTGTTTTAAAAATGGTATTGATATTAAATGTGAGTTACGGCGTTGAGTTCTGCCACTCAACACGCAATGCCTCCAGAACTTGACAGAAAGTGGGGAACTGAGTGTTTTAACACTACGTTCCCTCTGTCTGTATATATAATGAATATATATGTCTATATTTATATAATAAAAGACAAGCGAATCAATGTATCGAGATTAAGAAAAATGTGCTTGGAGCTAGAGATTGAGTGGTTTACTTACTTGAGCTTACTAATAACGTTTAAACAGCTCCACTATTCAGATCCTAACTCCATCATCTGACCTCGATGAAATCATATGTTTGTTATAATAATACAATTATTAACGGGTTAAATTCATTCATGGATCTCATGCCATCTTACAAATTTGACCTAAAAAAATGTCATAAAAAATCTATCTACCCTACAAAATATATTCAACACCAAGTTTAAATACAAAACACCCCGCTTCACAAATACGCGTACTCAAGTTATTACGCCGCGAAGTCATTCATTAGTTTACGACGTCCATATATCTTGACTCCTTTGAAATCGCGGACGGTCTTTGGGGTCTCGGTAATTTCGTAATTGCATTGAACGTTAGAGAATTCCTTTCTTCGTGTTGTTTTTTAACTTCACGCTGTATATCCCGCACATAGGAGATTTAGGTTAGTGAACCTGAGAATGTAGTGTTAAGACACTCGGTACTCTACTTTCGGCCGAATTCTGGAGTCACGTTTGGTGGCAGAATTCCACGCCGTCCCGCATTCCATCCCGTATATAGCAGAATAGGCAGCGGGAATCTAAGGTGAAGACTCTCCGTTTCTTACTTGCCGCTCGAAATATGCTTTTAAATACTTAAAAATAAATATCATTCACGTATTAGGTAAATTATACGTTTAATTTAAGTATATTTATCCATCTATTTGCAATTAAGCTTAAGCATTTTTCCTGCAGAGAGACAACTTCGACGTGAAGTTTGAACGCAACGGGACTCGAACTCGCGTCTGGTTGATAATGGGCACTATCCGAGTGTAAACGGATTGTGCGTTAACACTTTAAAAAATGTTAAAACAAAAAAATTAATAATAATTAGTACTGTTGAGTTATTTTAAACATACAAAAAGCCTTAATAAAACTACGGTATACTCATATCAAGTATTTCACCTATATAGCTATGAGCACTTCTATACTTCTATACTACATGTGTAGAAGTAAAGTACTTCTACAGTAGTTTTTATATCCTCATTAAAGTGTAGCTTTATCAACGAGTCTGCAGGCAACTCGAATAAATTCGTTTTAATGCACATTGACATGTAAATTTGCTTAATCGTTCAATATGGCGATCGTACGGTTGCGCCGTAAGAAATATATGGATATGCTTGGATGAATACGCTTTTTATGGTAATTTTTTTGAATGAGCCTATGGTGGGGGGAAATCCGTGGAACGGGGCGAAATGTTTTCGATTTGATTTTTTGTAGCTTTACGAGTTATCCCGTATATAGTTGAGAATGTAGAGAGAATCCAGAGAGGAATAGTTAAAGTAGGAGTTGGAGTTCAAGTTTTGTAATTATTTTCATCACGTTAAATATTATTTTTCACGCTTCCTTATGCTGTATTCTGCATAAAAGGGGGGATCAAAGAAGAAGAAAGAGGGTATCCTGTATTCTTAAAACATACCGTTCTCCATATTTTGCCCGGATTTGAGACAGTGCAAGTTAAGTTTTGGAATTCGACACATTGCGCGTTGTGATACATAATAATAAATACAAAAATATATTATTTTCTTGACATGGGTGAATTTGTTCCAACTAGAGATTTCTACTCGTCAACCTACAAGTATGAAAAAAGTTAAAAATACAGATCTAAAAGTGCAAGCGCGAAATAAAATAAAATACATAAATTATATATACACATTTATATGGCAACGCAATATTTAATATTTTCATTTCCTTTATCTGGTAACGTGACAAAGTATTAGTTTGCTATTCAGCAGACAATGCCTCTAGAATTCTTAAAGTGGGGATCAGAAGTGTCTTCATGGGAACAGAGTTTCTTGACATTAGGATCTTAGGTTCCCTCTGCCTACCCTGCTATATACATGATACAGCGTGAAGTTAAAAATATTTATATCTAATTCTAAGTTCTATAATGATTGCGTTTACAATCAAATGCTATACCAATGATAGCCATAGTTGATATATTTTATTAATAAAATATTTCTACAGCTTATTAGGCCGTTGTGGCGCAGGGACACATGTATGTCACTATAATTCGACATGTGGCTTCGATCCTCACTCGAGGGAATTGATTAATTATTATTCATTAATATTTTTATTTCTTCGCTCTGTCACCGAACGCGCCTGGCGTAGTGTTCCGTCACTCAACAAACTTCAAGAATTCGGTGAAAAAGGGGGAATCGAGGGTCTTAACACTAGATTCCCCTTACCGACCCTGCTGTATGCGAGATACAGCGTAAGCTAATTTTTTCTACAGCTTATCTCGTTGGCTTTAAAACATATCTCGCTTGTAATTCAACAAAAGCTTTAATTGCAAGAAATATTTACATATTGGCGTCTCAATTTGTATTCGCAAGGGTACTGAATAAATCGCTGAAAAAATATTTAATTATTCATTAGTAAGTATTTCGTTCAATGACATTGTACGATATTGTAGAAATTGTGGGTATCATTTGGGTGACTACAGTAGAAATAAACGTAATAAAGAGAGCTTTAACCCAAATAAAAAAAGTTAATTTTGTGTGTAACTTAACGCCGCGTAATTAACTAATAACATATCCAGCCAGCCAGTCGTGACGCAATGACGCAAGCATGGGACTATAAATGAAAATTTTCCCATTCGATTAAAATGAAATATTTATTATTTTCATTTCCTTGCTCTGGTATCGAGGCAAAGCGCGGCGTTGAGTTCCGTCACTCAACACGCAATGCCTCGAGTGGGTAACGGAAGTGTCTTAATGGATTCGGTGTATTCTAACACAAGATTTCCAGGATCCCTCTACCTACCCTGATGATACAGCGTAAAGCTGAAAAAAATAGAAACCATCACATCCACACAATATAGTCAGAGTAGCTGTTGCTCAAATGCGCGTCTAGCCGTCCTAATTCTCGTCCTCGCGATCGGCCTGGTTTAACGCGACCCGATTACAGTACTCATTCTAATTATTTATATGACTACTTGTTATATTCTATTGGGATATTTATTTGTGTAAATAATTATATTATATAGTAATTTCAATTGCTTTTACTAAGATTTATTTCATTGTAATGAAGGTACTTTGAATTTTACTATTTTATGCGATTATTGTAAGCTTAATTATGTTTTTAAATATTACTTTAAAATTAAAAATTCGTTTAAATTATTTTTTGTGGAAATTCGTTTTTGTGGAAATTGTCACTATTAGGCGCGTTATCATGAGTAGAACCAAAGACCAGTAGCCCACAAATAACTATCGAAAAGTATTCAAATCGTTGTCGATACCAATTTGTATAGGATGTTCAATTCCTATCCAAATTGGTATCGACAACGATTCAAATACTTTTCGATAGTTATTCGTGCTTGGGCTACGGAACATAGTCGGAGGTTCTACTCGTTTATTTTTAATACGCATCTTCTCCGACATATATAATTTTATTTTTGTTAGAGAAATTTTTAAAGCAAAATTATAATTATACTTATGATTGATATAGAGTATTCGACACTCATACCTTCTTTAGCATCACGCTGTCCACCTCATATATGAGGGTCGGCAGAGGGAAAACAAAGAAGGCCAATCTTAAAATACTATGGTACCTTAAATTTTGGTGCTTGACGAAATTCATCGCCTTGTTTTTGTTTCCTTTATTACTTCATTTATTCTTTTCTGTACTATTCTGTAGCAAGTATGCTTTTGTATTGTTCTTTCATAGGCAGCCATGTTGTAAGAATGTTAGATAAGATAGTAAGTACTTCACATTTGAAATATTTTTCTATATTGGGCTTGCAGAACAGACGAGCGTTGGAATCAGTGACTTTCCTGTGGTCGCAAGTCCCAGGCACTGCTCCAAGCTCACCAGTATATTAAATAAATGTTAAAAAGTTCAAAAAGTTAAGAACTGCAGTTTTCTTCACGTCATTCAGTGAAAATATAACTTATTATCGCTCTGCCCTTCACCTCGGCCTTAACAATATCTCCTAATTAAAAGGAACAAAAATATCTCAATTAGTAGATTTGCCACTACTTTCTCAGTAGCTCAAACAGCAATAAGACAACTACTGCTTTTAGAGATACGAAGAACTTTAAGATATGAATATAGATAAGGTTTACTTCAAGAAATAACTTAACAAAGACGCGCCAGTCACAAGTACTGACTAGTGTAACTATATAATAGGAATGTTCTCTTTGATCGGGTGGAGCGATCATCCGGCCACTGATCGCAGCTGTAGTTACCAACTTCACATATTTATTACACTTGAAGACATGAAAAGTGGAAAATTGGTAATATAATTAAGCAACATAAGAAAAGAACAATTAATTATTATAAAACAATGCAGATTGGATTAAAAAATATAAAAGAGAGAGACGAATAATTAGCTTTAAGTGTCGTTTCTCTTATATACAGGTAACAATCTTTGTACATAATATTTTAATTGTGTTTTTAATAATTTATTATAATATAGACTCTTATTTACAGAGAAACAAATTGAGTAAATTATAAATCTAAACTCCTAACTAGGATTCAAAATGGAACAATATTTGTATATCGGATATCGGTTCAAAGTTGTTAAAATTTTATATAGAAATAATGTTATTTAGTCAAAGATCTACCAGTTTTGGTCATAATAAAACATATATACCTACATCGTAAATCGACCTGAGTACCGCCACTTGTAACCTAATTAGTATAAGATGACATCATCAACGCTCTAAGACCAAAGTGCTAGAGCCCGTTTAGTTCTAGTGTTATTGAATAAATAAATTTGTTTAATAGCTTGCCATAAAATGTTTTATTATTAAAATTATATGGCTATATATGTTTAATTTTTAGTTAAACACAAAATTTGAGGCTGTCGTGGCGTAGTTGCATAAGGTTATGATTGTTACGTGACAGTTGTGGGTTCGATCCCTATTTGGAAGAATTTATTATTATTTTAATTTCTTCGCTCTGGCATCAAGGCAAAATCTGGCATTCAGTTCCGCAACTCAACACGAAATGCATTGAAAAAGCTAGTTTTTTGTATGGTTTACATGAAATAAGTTCAGAAATGGCGTTATTTTTTGTACATGACTCTGGATTTGTAATTGTCTCAAGTTGTGTTATCTAAGTGACGGGACTCCACACCGAGTTTTGTTTCGTTACTAGAGCATAGAAATCAAAGTAATTATTTCTTAGGTTTACGCTGTATCATGTATATAATTGAGTAGGCAGAGGGAACCCGGGAACCTAGTGTTAAGATATTCCATTTTCATTAAAATATTTCCGTTTCCCACTTTCCACCTAATTATGGAGGTATTGCGTGATAAGTGGAAGAACTTAACGTCGCGTTTTGCCAAATGAAAATACCTAACAAATATTTTATTTCCTCGAGTGGAAATCGAACTCAGACCTGGTTGCTTTTATCGTGCCCGTAATGTTTTAATATGACTGCCCTCATATTAAAATAGTGTGTATATAATTTTGGCCGCCCTTGTAAAGCATAAGGGTGTAGAGTCGTGGTAGCGAAGCACAATCGAGTTGCTTAACTATCCCACTTGGAAATGTTAGTGTCTCCATTGTTTAACATTTTACTTAGACTTATTCGTAGACTACCCATTGTGATCGGTATCGTATGTTTTTTAGTTGGGTAGGCAGAGGGTATCTGGTGTTAAGACGTGTTGAGTGGCGGAACTCAATGTCACGCTTCGTCTTTTTGAAAATAATTCATTCCCCTTTATAGCAGTCGAACTCACATCCGTCACGTTGACAACAACTCCGCCACTGAATCACAAACGGCCTCATATGTAAAATTATTTAAAAAATATAATTTTGAAACAGAAACGCATACGAGTATAACATATAATATATCGACGCCAGAAAGCGATCTTGTCGTATCCCAAAAAAGCCTTCTTTTGAGATACCACAAAATCACTTTTCGGCGTCGAATTATATACATATGTACATAAATTAAGCAAAAATCTAAATTGACCCGAATCGTAGCTGTCTAAATTCTGAATTTTATGTAATATCTGATATTAAGACAATATTTTTAAATTTAAGTCGTTTCTCATATGTACGAATAATATTTTTCTAAGCTATTTTTGTACTTTCACACTGTACTCAGTTGTACTGTACTGTTTCACATTGAGTAGGGTAAAATGTGGATAACCGCGCTCTGCTCACTTACCAGAGAAAATAAATAAAAATTACTCATTCCCCTGAATGAGAAACGAAGCCACAATCATCGCGCTTACAACCAGATGCAATTCCACGCTGGCTTTAACTAGGATCCCAAGGTAACCAATACTTAAGTCTCACATGCCCAGTTTTATTGACGTACCCATTAAAAACGAAGGTGTGTCATTGTATACAAATTCAAATAATTTGGTGGCCGTGACGCTTGTGCACTAAAAATAATCAGACATCGTTCGTAATGGGTCCCCAGCACGCTCTATTAACGAACGGATTATTATGTCATGCCAATGATTATAGTGATCTAGGGTAGTCATGGCGGTACAGTTGCGCGGGGAAGTGGTTTTGGTTTAAGTATTATTATTTTTAACTTCATGCTAGTGTTAAGTCAATCCGTTCTCTTACCACTGAATTCTAGAGACATTGAGTGTTGAGTGGCGGAACTAAAGGTCGCGCTGATCCTCGACACCAGATCGAAAAAATGAAAATATAAAATGTTTCATTTCCTCGAGTGTAAATCGTATCCACGACCTGTAGTGTTTACAGTCACACACTTATGCCCTGCGCATTGACTGGCTTAATATTATTAAAGCATACAATTCTTTACATTATATTTCATATATTAGTTAACATATGTCTCACGCTCTTGTCTCAAGTCCTAAATTGTACTTATATTTTTTAAATTTTATTTGCCTCAAGTCCTTCCTAACTTTGTCAAATGCGTAAGGGGATTATTAAATTTTCGAAATTCTTTATATAAAGATTATAGCTAAACATAACCAGCCGGCAAGAGAAAATGTTAATTATTATATATTTTGGCACCTTTAATGTGTTATACCGTTTTAAAGTTTACGATGGCGAATCTCTGACGGCTCTTAGAAACCAGGCGTTCTAAGCACTAAGCCATGTGTTCTTATCAATTCCTCACTTTTGACAACTTAAAGTCAAGAAGAAATCACTATTATTTCCTTAGCAATACCTCATAAAATATAATTCAATGAATGTAACACTTTTACACACAAGTGTACGTCCATAATGGTCATTACACGAAATTGCCCATAACTGTTTGCCTAACCCATACGAAAATAATTTACCTGCGTCGTTGTAGAGAAGATTTACTATCTCGTATTAGCTGGTGGGACCCGAGTTCAAGTTAAATGTTGTTATAAGCAAATTATCATACAGTCCAGTGGTTATAAGAGTTTTAGTTAATTTAGCTATTCATGCGCCGTAACTTCATACTATAGGGGGTATAGTTATTTAATAGCAGGTAAGGAGAGATCACTAGATTTCTATTTTCCGATACTGAGTTTTCTACTTTCCGAATTTTAAAATCGTTGCGTAATGGAACTCAACGCTGCGTAGAGCTACGGAGAGCTTCACTTAGAGCGGGGAAATAAAAATAAGTTATGTATAGCTATAGACCCCCAAGTGTGTAAAGATCCTCGTTTATACAGTTACCCGATGTACCATTAGACTTAAGCATATCAGAATTTCATATTTACACGTTTCTTATATAATTTTCTTAATTTACTATTAATTATGTATTTGAAGATATCAAAATAATGTCTTTTATCCTAGTGTCAGGATACTCCGTTTTCTACTTTCCGCCCAATGTTTCAGATATTACGTCCGCCCAATGATTGAGCGGCGAGACTCAACGCCGAAATTTTAACATTAAAATGAAAACGAATAAAACCCTGGAAACTGCAACCACATAACACAAATAAATTCAACTAAGTATAAAAATGTTATTTTCATCAGCGTAGTCTCTAATCTCTCCGCGGCGGTATTTCGGAAGGAGATGAATTTAAAATGAACGATATACCAGCGAGCGCACCCGGGGGGCGAGGCTAGCAATAAATCAGTTGGACGTCCCGTAACGCCTTAACGGTGCACACTGTATTCGCTAACATAACTATACCTTATATATACTGTGAATATTGTATAACTATCGAGTAGATGCTTTAGTAAGATAAATTACTCAGTTTCTTTGTATTTTCAAGAAATGTAAGTAATTAGTATAGAATTTATATCGTCTCGAGATAAATAATTTGTTTTATTTTCAGTTGCTTCTAAAATTTCTTAAGAGAAACAGAAACAAATGATTCGAATCTTCACTTTTATGCAATTAAAGGTACATATCTATGTTACCAAGTGCCATAAGGTATACTTGTATATAGAGATTATATATCTTGTAAGTAATTTTTTTAGGTTTAGCTAATATATAAAAAAGAAAAACGACTTGCAAGATTTATTTATTTTTTATTAGCTCCACGCTGTATCTCTTATATAGTAGAGGGAGCTTAGTGTTATAACACTGTATTCCCCAATTGTTGAGACATTCCGTGTTGAGTAGTGGAACTCGATGCCGCCGAAGTGAAAATATTTTTTTCATCACTACAGGGGTGGACAATCAGACTCATAATCGCATTTATAGAGGCTGTGCCACTGCGTCAAGGCACTCATTTTAATTTATCAGGAATAATAATAATATGTACTACAGTAAAACATATAATAAAAAATATAGGCCGAAGAAGCGGAGATACCTTAAGCATAAATATATTAGAACGTCGTTATTAATTTTACAATAATTTGTCCGCTTTTTTAAACAAAGGCCCATCACTGACCACGCAATATGCTGAATAGTAGAAAAATTGAGCGGTGGATGGTGAGCGGAGTGTCTGACTAAGATTCCTCTGCCTATCCGCCTATAAGGCAAACAGTATAAAGTTACTTACTTATCTCACCTACTCAACAAATATCAATTTCCTGTCATATAATTCCACACAAAGTTATTCTCAAATTCCCAAACATTCTCCCTATATAACGTCACTTAAAATTTGAAAGTGTATCATTTGCGTTTTTAATTAGGCTAATTCACACAGCGCGAGCGAGCGGGCAACTCCGCGCGACGTGTTGACTGATGAAGAGCTATGCGATACCGACAGCTTGTTATTGGGAAACACGCAATGGGGGAAAACGCTGCGTTTTTTGATAATAGAATTTAGAATTTAAAAATCTAGATTGTTACAATATTATTAATCCTCTTTAAGGGGTTAACAAGAAAGAGTCTAGCGTTAAAAAAAGGAGTAACTCCATCCGACGTGGTAGCTCATGATTATTTCAGCGATGCCGACAGTTTGATATTGGGAAACAAGCAATGGAGGTAAACGCTGCATTGTTTTGATAATTAAGTCTTTAACATATAGTATGGACAAAATTAAATTTTATTTAAGGTATTCCCTAGCTTATGTTTATGTGCAGGAAGAATTTAGTGTCAAGACACTTCCAAGTTTTCCACTTTTGGACGAGTGTTATGCGATTATTGGAAAGCTGGCAATATATATTTCATACTAGACGTTAGTTTTTTTAGAGAGTAAGACGGGAGGTTCTACTGTTAAAATAATTCATTCTCTATTTTTGTAGGCTAAAGGAGGTGATTAACTCTACTTATCTCCATTCTATTTACTCTGCTATATGCAGGATACAAAAAAAAAGCTATAGATAAAAACGCTGCATTCCGTACAAGCAGTGCGTAAATTTATCCTTCATACTCGTATAACAAACACGCGAAAAGTTTTAGGTGTCACTTTATTGAAATTGCAACGTTTTTCAAAAGTACTTGTTATACATGTCATACTAAAATAAATTTTAAAAGTAAATTCCGTATCAGACTTTTGTCTGTCGGCGTTCGTCCTTTTGTATAACCTCTGCACTGAATCTATGCCAAAGAAAGATTTATAGCTTGTATTTGAATAAGTGGATTTATAAGTGCTAGAGGAATTGTTAGATTTCAGCGAAAACCGGAGTGGCTCAAATTGAAAATTTTGTGAAATGGAAAATTTTGGTGAGAGAATATGTATGTACTTGCATAACATACTAGAGTTAGCCTCGCGACTTCATCTGCAAATATTTTAGAATTGCTTTCACCGTACTTCGAACCTATAATATTAATAGAAAGATAGCATTATCAAGTAAGTTAAAGGCATTTTCTTGTGGTCATCTTGGCGCAGTGGGACAAACCTATAACTATGGGTTCTTTTACCCTCGAAGATTAATTATTTTTATTTTTAACTGACTTCTATAAGAAAGAAAGGTTAACAATTCCACTGTATTTTTTTATGTTTCTTACCTTATAACGTTTGTCTGGGTTAACCGATTTTGATGTTTTTTTTTTATTTGAAAGGTAGTACTTCCTGAGTTGTCCGATTTTTGATTTATTTCTGACAATGGTATCTATGAAAAAATTACATAAGTCTTAAATTTGCATTCGGTATGTGCGCGACAAATGGGCGAATAACTCAATGTCACGTCAACCGATTTGGATCATTATTTTTTTATTGGAAAGAATATACTTCAAGGAATGTTTGGTAAAAATTTGGTTAGGTTCCGATTGTTGTCCGGTCGAATTGACAAAGTTTTTTTTCCTCTTTCTGGTAGACAAAGAGCGGCGTTGAATACCACCACTCAACGCTAAGTGTCTTGAAAGTTAATTGGCACCACCTTACTGTAAACAAGACGTTGGATTCCTTTCCCACTGGAGGACATGAAATGTATATCTTATTTCTCAAAATTTGGTAGAAGGCGAAGCAAAAAAAAAAAATATATAAATATTTTCCTAAGATAAAATTACAATGTAAATACATCACATTTTGTCACAGATCGATTATATAGCTGATTACCATAACAGCGTTGAGAACAATGACGAATCACATTTTTCTTCCAATTTATCAAACTAAAAATAATAAAGAAAAACCACCTAAAAAATAACTTACAAACTATTTGAAGCAAGCGAAACGTAACATTATAAGGTGGCGATTTCCACCGGCGCTGGTGCTTTTAAAATAATAAATCTTAAATTCTCATGGACGAACTAATTCGCGGACGTTTTCTGACCGAAATTTTCAGTTAAAGCTTTGCTGCAGATTTACGGCAGTTATTGTTGTGACAAGCAGAGATGATGTATTGCGTTTGGTGGAATTGAATAGAAGTGTAGAATAATAATTGTATTTTATCTAATATTTTTAATGGAAAAAAGAATAAGTTACATTTGAAAATAAATCTTTATATAAGTACCACTATGTGGTAGCGTATGCTAACGTATAAAAATGTTGGAGGTTCGGGTTTGAGTCCCATTTAAGTCAAGTTTTTATACGTTTCTTATTAGTTTTCTTTTCCACAGGTAATTTAATTCTTAATGATCAATCGTTAATGAATTTTAGGATAAAAGGCTTAATTATACATCACACTTTTCTCTTTTCCGCGACTCAACACGCAATGTTTGAAAACTGGACAAAACGTGACGAGCTGCTTCTTTTAACACCAGATTCTCCGTCGACCTTGCCACATGTCACTGAATATCTAGTAGTGACTTTTCCCAAGTCATAAATATCTATCTATCTGTACATATAAATAAAATCAAAGTATCTGTCTATGATAAGAAAATAACTGTGCCTAATCTAATGCTAAAATACAAAGAAACAATTTTAAAATTATTGTATGCCTGTATGTCTTTCTATTTGTCAGGGTTGATCACCGAAACATCTTAACTGATTTTATGGGACTTTCAATAAAAAATAAAAGGGGTTCTGAAGCAACATATAAGCAACTTTTCCAGAAATTACTGTAGGATCTAGATTTACTCAGCAAAAATTACACGGCCATAAAAGATTTTAATTTAGAAATAATATAACGTTAATTAACTTAACTTAACGGTAATACGTTACAAAATAAATATTCAAATTATTCAAGTAGCAAGCCGTGCGAGTTGCGAGGGCCGCTCGTCGATAATAAATTTCATAAATACAATATTTACCACAAACGGAGAGAGGGGCCAAAACTAACTAATCTCTGAATAATTAAGCTAGCGGTAAACATTTTTTCTACTCGGACTAACTAAATAGATAGTGGCGACAATATCCGGCGGCCATGTTGGATTGTGTACAACCTACCGGATGTGAAGAGTCGATTATTTAAAAACAAAACCAAATGCCAAATCTGGCAATGATAAATGTATTCGCAGTAAAATTGGTTTTTAGGTAAAATTATTTATTCTGGACGTCGTGGTGTAATTAGACAGTGTGATGTTATAAAAGCGATGTTTCTAGGTTCGATATTCAAATGGAAATGAATTATTTGATGAGGCGTAGATCGCTGGATTTGGAATTGGTATTAAATATTAGGTATTAAGTAGTTAATAGTATTAATTAGTAAAATCAAATTTAAGATCATCCCGTTTTATTCTTTCTTTTAGTTTGACGCTGGATCTTGCACATAGCAGGGTAGGCAAAAGGAACTTGGAAACCTAGAGTTAAGACACTCCACATTCAAACACTTCCGTTCCCCACTTTTCTCCAAATTTTTGATGCATTGTATATTCACACGAATTTTACTCTGCTTTTATGTCATAATTCTTTATCAAAATAGATTTTCTTTTAAATAAAATATAAAGTTTAGAAATAGTTAAATAAAGTCCTGATTTTTTTTCTCTTTATAGTAGGGGTTGCCTGGAAGAGTTCACCTGTAGTGACAGGCCGTCCTTACACCAATGCTTTTCTTTCTGTATGTTTTTCTTTTTGAGATGAATAATGTTGGTCTAATAAAGTAATAAATAAATATTTTCTAAGCAGGAACGTGGTCACTAATCAAACTTAGTTTTAATTAAATCAACCGAAAGTTACAAAAATATGCTCCTGTAAAGGAATTAGGACGCCAGCGGTATATCATATATAATTTCGAAAGGTTTTATTAAAAAGTCGAAAAAAAATAATATTTATACTATAACTTGAAAAATTGTTTGGTTGACCTCAGGATATTAGGAGCTACTGGTTTAAATGCCATCCCCACCACCTGGATACGTTGCACTCCACTACTGTGAGGTTTCGTAGGAGCTTCCTTCCAAGCGCCACGCAATTGCGGATTAGCCTGCCTGCGACAGTGTTTCCAGGTCGATACAATATGAGTACCTTCATAAATCGCGTCATTTTCCTTAAAGGCTGGCAACGTACCTGTACCTCCTCTGGTGTTGCACGTGGTCGTAGGTGGCGGTGATCACTTACCATCAGGTGACCCGAATGATCGTTTTCCTTGTCTTTTCCATAGAAAAAAGTCGAAAAATTTAAATTGTGTTAGATAGTTCATTTATGGAAGGAGGCTACAGGCTCTATATGTCACGTTAACAGTTAGGATGTAACCTGTACTTTCCATTGTAGTTTCCTTCATAACCCGCTCGTGGTATGTGATCTTTCTTGTTTTCTCACTCTGGTAACGAGACAAGGCGCGGTAGCGTGTCTTCAAAATTCGGTAGGAAGTAAGGGACGTTTCACCCTGTGCATCTTGCTTTAATGGTTTAGCAAATGTATTTTAACTTGGCCAAGAACTTGATATGATTGTCTGGCTTTTGCCAATTACCTAAGTTTCAATTATGTCTAGGTTCACCCTGAGCTGATAGCTGATATTGAGGTTGAAGAGGGTTCTGTAAAAATACAAAACAAAACTTGTCAATATTTTAATAATACCTCACTCACAGTGAGTTAGACAATACACATAATTAAACGAAATGTTCCGAATACTAATTCGGTAAATTAATGCATATTTAATTAAATAAAGTTTAATGCATATTTTTAAATAGGAATGTATGCAATAGTAACTGAAAAGATATATCGCTCTAATGGTGCATCATATCACACACACACACACACACACACACACACACACACACACACACACACATGGTCACATGATATCAATTTGAAAAAAAAAAACATATGAGGCCAGTAGTGGCGCAGGGGCACTAAATGTGACAGGTTGTGAGTTCGATTCCCACTCGAGAAAATTAAATATTTAATATTTCCATTTTCTTCGCTCTGGTGTCACTTTACCTGACCGAATCCGCAATGAAAGGATACACAAAACGGCAGGTACTAGCGAATAGAGTATCAATGCTACTATAGGAAGGAAGTGGCCCTCATGTGATTAGCAAGCCTGGAGAGCATGTATGAAGAAGAAGGCGAAGAAGTTATGCAGATACCGTAGCATTTGTCGCTCCGTTTTTTGTCGCTCTTTGGCTATCATGCCAGGAATAAAAAGTAGAGGTAGACAAAGAATTTTGTATTATTTAGATACTATTCTCTTACAGCCCGCCACCCTCTAAAATCTGTCGCCCTATCTACTCATTATCGTAAAAAGAAATAATATAAAAGCATATATTCAATATAACGCGATGTACTACCACGAATTCGCTCCCCAGAGTGGCAATCGAACCTCACTGCGCCAACTCAAATTTCAATGGGTTCTTTTCCCTATTACCTATTTACTTCCTTGTAATATGAGATATGACGATAAAATCATTAATAAATATAAATAAATTATATACCTACCCTAAAATAAACACAATAAAAGAATAATTAACCTAATTTTTCATTAGAATCGGTTGAAAATTTTTCCAAATAAATACAACGTAGAGCATAAATTTCTTCTAATTTATACTCGAAATCATAAATAACTGGGAGCCTAATGCCTCGAGTTACTCTCGCGGGAGGAATGAAAATTGTTAGAATTAATAATGCAAATACGAATAATGTACGCTTAAGAAATGTTGCCATAATACGAGTTATATCCGAAAATTCATTGAGTCAAATGGATTGACTGTCTTTTTTAAATTTTAAAGTATTATTTCACACTCGCCTAAAAAGCTTTTCTTTCTGTTCGATAATTCTAAGTAATTAACAACAAAATACATTGTTATAACAATTTCGACTTTAGTTTCTAGACGAGCACGTACGGCTTAGTGGTCAGAGCGCTTGGACGGTGTCAAAGAGGTAAAAAAAATCAGCTTCACGTTTTATCTCGCATACAGCGAGGTAGACAGAGGGAACATAGTGCTAAGACACTGCGTTCCTCACTTACTGTCGAATTTTGGAGGCATTGCGTGTTGAATGGCAGAACTCATCGCCGCACTTTGCCTGGACACCAGAGCGAAGAAATAAAAATATAAACGTTACTAAATATTTCACTTCCTCGAGCGGGAATTGAACCCACAATCGTCGCAATACAGTCACACCTTGTGCCGCTGCGCCACGACTTCCTCAAATGTTGCTACGTTCTAATTTTTATACTTTTTCTCTATAAAATACGAACCCTTTTATGTTCTTCATTGGGTAATGGAATAGCGATCCTTAAACGATATGGTTATCAGTTCGGTTTTCCTCGCTCTGGCAAAGTGCGATGATGGGTTCCTCCATTCAACACGCAATATCTAGAAAAATTAAAATTATAAAAGCCACTTCTCAAAAACAAAAACATTAAATTGTAAACAGAATTACAAACACATTTTAACAAAGTATTACAATTTGACAGCCAACGAAATGTAAGCAGTCGGCACTTTATTAACCCTTCAGCCTTCATTTAAAACAGAAGATGAAATATAATAGCGCCTACATAATGTTACTCTTATTGTTAGAAGTTGCCATGACAACGGCAGATGACTTATTTAAGAGGGCAAAGTCGGCTGTGTCTTTGAAATATTTCGACAAAAATTAATTCTAAATTTTGTATACGATGATGGATAAAAATATTTAATTTAATTATTCCCAGAGCAAATTTCTTATATTGTATGTAATGTTTGGATAGTTGTGGATTCGATTCTTAATATAATAAAGATAATATAGGAAATAGATTCTTTATTTTAACTTAAATAAAAAAAAGAACAAGATAAACACAGGATTTGTATTATCCACCTAAAACGTGATTAAAGTTGAGACAAAATGTTTTTCAACTATTTAGACAACCGGTGAGATGAAATTGATCTAATTATATAACCTTCTTGAGGCCGTCATGGCGGAAGGTCACAAACGTCTAAGCGCGACGGTTGTGGGTTCAAGTCCACTAAGAGGTATTCCAAACGTATTGTTTTTATTTTTAATTCATCCGTTCCATCTGCCTACTTTGAAGTATCTTTCGTGAATCTAAAAAAAATCCTCCTGAGTGGAAAATGCACCCACAAGCATCACCTAAGCCGTCGACACTTCCTAACTGGGCCGAAGTAGTTAAAACCGCCATATGGCGTCA
>DWGR01000740.1:0-19737 GCA_018247715.1 Heliconius burneyi | reverse complement strand
AAAAAAAAAAAAAAAAAAAAAAAAAAAAAAAAAAAAAAGGTAAACTCAACACCAGAGGACCAATTAGCGTGTAACTTATATGAAATGAGTATAAATATATGTATCTAATGTAAGTTAATTGTTAACTGGCGTTAAGTGTGTGCAAGAAGATTTTTTATTTCAGCACAGCGGCCAAGACTAAGACTCCGTTACCCTGTTACCACCAACACTGAAGCAAAACAATACGCCTTTCCACATCCATCTCGTATTACATCTCTACTGAACATACTTCCCAAGTATACCACTTTAATGACTTTTTCTAATATTTTACTATTCACATTGATATTGCCGTTTTTTCTTCATTTCTTTCAAATACTAGAACCTTACAGCATTAAACTAGTTTTTTTTATTTATATTTTAATTCACGCCTTGTCCCTAGTGGGGCAGTCATAGAGAATCGAGCTCCAAAGTCTGCGGTATCTGCATACCTCTTTTGCCTCTTCCACTATATATTCCTCTTTATACATATCATCTTACATACAATTAACTGTTAGTTAAGTTAAGCGTTGCTTCTTTTATAACCATCGATGCAAAAATCCATTCCCCTAATAAGAATCGAACCCACACCGTCGCTTTTACAGTCACTACGCTACGACGATCTCATACATAGTGTATAAAAGCGCAAAACATTTTCTTTAACAAGATAAATAATACAAAAATATAACTTAAAACGTGAACTTATTCTCATTACGTATGTAGATACGAGCCGAGGCCGCGTAAACCGAATTCGTTTTATTTAGTTTCCCGGAGACCGGCGCGGGCGGGATGAAGTGTTGCCGTCGGTTCTCCATATCGTATTCGCGATGTATTGATGTTATATTGAATGAGAGGGCGGTTGGATAATAAATTTTGTATTATAAAATGTACTTATAAAATATTTTATATTCAATTTAAAAATATAGCAGATTAGCTTTAGGGAACCTAATGTTAAAAAACTGCGTTCCCAATTTTTTTTCCTTTAGTGCTTCACCGGCTTCACCGGCTTTATATTCATTAAGTAATAATATTCGATTGTCAACACGCTTGATCTGGTTTCGTTTTCTACGTGGGGATGTCGCGTCTACGGTTACACTGTGCACCACTACTGGTCTCAAAATATATAGCTATTGTTCATTTTCATTCATCATTCACAAAGCTCCATATTAGATACAGTACAAACTTGATGATCCGGACCTCAGTTGTACGGATCAGCCATTGTCCGGATTATCAACCGCGATAATTATTTTATACAACTTTCAACAATGAAACCTAAGAAAATTTATATGTACGTAAATGTGTACATAATTTGTATATGTACTCGTATGTATAAATTATATATTAGAATATGTTAATAATTTATTGACAAACTTTGATTTTCGTTGACATATTGTTGTAATATACATATAACAATTTAACGCAAAACCAGCTATTATTTATACATTCGATTATTCAGATTTTCCATTATCCGGATGACTGACGACAACGACTAGTCCGGTTAATCGAGTTTCTTCTGTATAGCCGCTTATGTGACATCAAATCGATTATAACAATAATTAATCGCCTTTCAATACGTAACGTGGCTCAGCCCCCAAACAGTATTAAAATTTTTATCGCCTCAATATTCCGTATTACCAAAGCGACCGCATTCGCTTCAATTTATTGGGCGAGTGAAACATGTGTCATTTCCTTAATGCCCCAGACGATGTATGATAGAGGGCGGTGCCTAAAGTTACTAAAATAGTATGTTTTCACTTGATATTAGAGTATATTTGGAAATATTCTTTAAGTAAAAAAAATGTATATCCCGCGCACAGCAAGGTAGGCAGAGGGAATCTAGTGTTAAGACACTTCGTTACCAACTTTCCACCGAATTCTGAAAACATTGCCTGTTGAGTGGCAGAACTCAACGTCCGTCTTTGCCTTGACACCAGATCGAAGAAATGAAAATATATATTTAAATAAATATTTCCTTTCCTCGAGTCCACAACCAGTCGTTCTATAAGTAAAGTGGATAAATTATGAAATAACATGTAAGATCTTCTTCGGTGTTCCCTGTTACATTTTATAATGATTTAAAAAAAATCAGCTTCACGCTGTATCCCGCTCACATCAGGATAGGCAGAGGGAACAACGACACTCCGTTCCCTACTTTCTGCAAGCATTGCGTATTAAATGACAGAACTCAACGCCACGCTTTGCCTCGACACTAAAGCCGCTGCGCCATGACGGTCTGATTATAAAGACTTACTAGAATAATATATATTCTGATAATATGTCAAAACGCAGCGTAGAGTTCTAAAACTCAATATGAAATGTCTCGAAAAAATTAAATATTTAATATTTTTTTCATCGAACTGGTTTCGATGCAAAGTAGTGGAGCATTGTTTGATATATTATATAAATATAATGGATGAATACGACGTTTAAAAGATTGGGTATAAACAATCCCCCTACTTCAGGTTAAGGGCTTAAAATATTAAAACATCTATGACATCACATGGTATGAAATATTTTCAGATCCTCGTTTTGGTAATAATACAATGCGCAGCGTTTAATTCCACCACTGACAACGTAAAATTTGTGGAGGAACACTCTATTCTTATCTGTTTATCTTAACAATAAGTTCCATATGATTACCCTGGCTTCAACAAGATAGAGCGAGTTTTTCACTTTTTTCCGCAATTGACATTATTGTCAACCCAACGATAAAAATATGATAAAATATCCATCCATATAAATTAAATATATTTAAATCGAACTTACGAGCACTGCGGTCTGTCAGACCCACTATGCCATCACCATTGTGTTTGCTATTGACATTTATCCATTTACACAAACAGACAAGGAACGATTTTCAATATTCGATTAATTAAGTTAATTAACATTAAAACGCGAAGCAGCTCGCACCAATAAAACAGATACTCCCTAAAACAGGATTAGGTTAATTCATTTCAAACGGTCAAATACTAAACTGTAATTGTGTAACTTAGAAACACTAAGCGGCTCCATCGTTTTTATATTCCCGATTTTCAAGTTCATTCGCAGGTTCAAATCCTATTTTCAGGAGATAGTAACCAACTGTGCCGCAGTGGCCACTACGCGTTTAATGGATTTAGGCTATAAAATAAGGCTTCTCAGCTTAAAAAACATTATATATCATTTTATCCTGTACGTGCGTATTCTTTAAAAGGCTATATTTTTTAGGCGATCTATCTATCTTCATAAGTGTCCTCTCAAAAACTGGTATATTCAGATAAAAAGGGTTACCAACTATTAGTTACAAGTTATTTAAAGTTATAAGTTATTTAATTGATAGCCATATATAATATCTATCTTGTATGTAGTAGAGGAGATGTGGAAGGGGGGGGGGGACCTAATGCTTTCATTACTTTGTTTCACGCGCTAATCTGCTAACACGCATAAAGCAGTGTAGGCAGAGGTCACAACTTGTCAAGAATATATTTTTAAGTTCGATGACAGAACTCAACAACAGGCTTTGTCTTTTTATCAGAGCGGGAAAATCAAAATGACACTTCCTCAAAAGTGAGAAATAGTAGGGAAGCCAGAGTGTACCTAATGTTAAAACACTCTGTTCTTCGTTTTCAACCCAAATTCAAAATAATGCATATTAAGTTGTGGGATACAAAAAATGAAACAAATATTATTTTTGGTAGAGATTTAAAGATATCCAAAACAGTTACGGTCGCCCTGAGTCACAATGGCTTCATAAATTAAATGGATCTGTAAATATTATATTTTAAATCATTAATAAAGCGATTCGTTCATAAAAAATAATATGAATAGTGGTTACAAAAATAATTATTATGGCGGTGGCCCACAAAGAAGAATGCAAGAATTTAAATTTAAAAATCACCTTTAGAATAAAACGGCTTGCGTTGCAGTTTTTTAGGTACACGATGTATCCTTTATATAGCATAGGTATGTACAGGGATCCTAGTGCTAAAACGCTTCGGTCTCCGTGCACCGCCTTTTCCTTTCCATTTCTTTTCCTCGAGTGGGAAACTCATATCGTGTCGCGTTTACAGTCGCACGTTTGTGCTCCTATGCCATGACTTCTACTTACCCTGCTATGTGCGGGAAAGCAGAAGTCATTGGCCTTACAGCGTAAATCTAAGAAAAAGTAGGCATCATACAAATGAGTGCATGGAAAATAATATTCAGTCGATATTTAATATAATTTATAAGAGTGTTTTACATTTTTAGTTGATTAGCTTGAGCAGTTATGTCTTGAGTTTTCTCATTATTATATATTATCCTTAATTATATATTAATCTCATGATTTTACTTTGACTTTTGAGTTTTATTCACTTACAAAGTTAACATAAATATAATTTTTATCTCGTTTTCTCTCTATTGCTATTGTAAGTACCCCACCTTAAAAAATATAATCATTAATACCACCTCATCAACACAAGTGGAGAACGAAATGTGTCTTAATAAGGTGTCTTAATACGAACGGAGGGACTTAACACTAGCTCCTAAAGTTCGTACTTTTGGGTCTATAAAGATATAACTATGTGCTCAATACAGCGTGAAACTAAAAACAAAAAAAAACTGAAATTCTTTGCAAAAAAATAAATAACCTTAGTTCTCTGGCGCCCCCAGTATTGAACCCGAGCACCGGAACCGGAAACCACGTGCTTCCCCCCTACATTCTGGAAGTGACAGATAGAAATTAAATCTCACTCGGCCAGCTCTTATTAAAATGTGGCCGAATGCCGAAAAAGTTCTCTTTGAAATTGCTGTTATAATACAAAATCCCTCGAGTGGACTTAATGTATGAGATAGTGCAGCGCGAATGTTTAACGTGGAAATAACTCATTTTTATAAGGATTGATAATTTTGAAGTTATACTGTATTTTTTGTATATATCTATTTATATTTTGTATTTATACTTAGGCTTATAATTTTAATCTTTCCTTTATACAAATAAATGAAAACCTTGCGTAACTGTGTGACTGATGACGCACAGACGAAACTACTGCACTTACTACTAATTTAGTATTGTAGTCAGGTTAGGGAATGTAGGGGATTCCGATCTAGAGATTTAGGGATTTTAAAGGCTTTGTGCTAATAGTGGATCCTAACGTTGCGCAATGTTAAATTAACAGGGCGAGAAAACCAAATTAATTTATTTCACCAAATGGAAATCGAACCCACAATCGTAGTGTTTACATTCAAGCTGGCCCTAGATAAATAATATCTTATGTTAAACATGGCAAAGCTGCACACAAGCTGTATACACATTCAAATATCCGGGGTAGTAAATAAGAAACACCTGAGTGACATCCTCCCAAGCACGACGCAATAAACGTTCGAGATCGTTTCGCTTTACTCGCTCCTTACTGATCTTACTGATAAAGATTGCGATTTTGTGTGATTTATAATTTACTATCAAATAAGTAATTACAAGAGTTAAGAGAGATCGCGATGCTTGTGTTCCAATGCTACTCTGCTCATACAGACACTTACTATAAGATCAAATCAAAATCTTTTTTTTATGGAAAAAGGAGAAGTCAAACGAGCGTTCGGGTCACCAGCTACATGCGTTGCCGGCCTTTAAGGTCCGAGACTCCGTTTCCCACTTTTCTTTTTATTCTTATTTTCCTAGAATTCTGGAGGCATTGCGTGTTGAGTGGCAGAACTCAACGCCGCGCTTTGTCTCGACGCCACAGCGAATGGAAATATAAACGTAAATAAATATTTCACTTCCTCGAGTGGGGATCGACCCACAACCGTCGCGTTACAGTCACACCCTTGTACCGCTGCGCCACGATGGCCTCTATAAGATACTGCATATTATAAAAAAATTACCACTTTTCTTAACTATAGTAATTTCTGCTATGTCTGTCTTGGTCTAACGATGTTCGTAAACGAGCGACGCGACGCACCTATTAAAGGGAAGATTGGGAGGAAATCTTTTTATCGGACCGTAAGCTCCAAGTTAGCGCCTTAAGTATTACTTTTGGACCTACTTTATGGTTCATCGTCGGGATTATTTATATTTTTAATATAAAAGATATTGGGCGAAAAAATATTTTGTAAGTCTTTTTTTTTATTTTGAATCTTTTTCTTCATTATTCGGTTAGTATCTTACAACGCCTCCCTTTGCCTCGACATCATTAAAGAAATGAAAATATAAATGTAAATAAATATTTAATTCCGTCTAGTGAGATCGAACCCACAACCGTGGAGTTACAGTCACAGCCTTGTGCCGCTGCACCACGACGGCCTCAACTTTATTATCTACTCAACTAATAGAAAATGCTACTGTAAATTAATATTTTTGACTTACAGTCTAGTTAAGAGAATTATTTTTTAGTTTCACGTTTTATCTCTCCGATACAATATCTACATATTTCTTTCGTCTCGTCCACTATTATCAACCTTCGAACCCTTCGAGGATTCTCATGTTTTTTACGCGACTTCAATATATATTTTTTTATTATTATACATTTTCTTTTGTCTACTAACTTCATAGTTCGTACAATTTGTACTAATGTAATTATATATGTAGATGTTTTTATTTTTCCTCCAGGATCATTGACACTGTATTTTTGAAGGTCAACCGTGGTGACCTGTGTCCTCTCTTACCATCTATATTATTTATTCCAAATAATATTTTAGTTTAGTCTGTCTTAAATATGGAAATGACCCCTGTATTTCAAGACAGTATTGGTCAGGTAGCAATAATTTAACACATTTCAAACACTTTATTATGCGCGATCACGAGCCGTCCAGTCTCGGTGGTGGTGGATGTCTGTCAGTTTTACCAAACCTCGCCTGTGATTTTATTTGATAATATATGGTCAAAATAATCGTATAACAATAGGAAATTTCATAAAATGGTCGGAAATTTACCCAGAAATTTGTTTATGATCAAAATATATTATTTTTATCTGATATAGAAAAAACAAGATTATAATAGAAAAAAATAGACCGTCGAGGATTGGCGGGACAGCGTCTTATGACAAATTCGATTATAGTGGGATCCTCCCCATCTCGGGAGGATTCACGTATACCACGGCATTGCATTCCGTAAGTCAACGCTGAATTTAATTACTAACAATCCAAATTGGATCTTATAATAAAATATACCTCAATTAAATATAATATGACGAATTTCATAAAAAACATCTTTATCGAACTTCACAAATACAAAATATATTCGACGTGATCTGTTCATCATACAAATAGGGATTCTAATGTGACATCAATTATTTATTACAAGATCTTGTATATATTTTGTATGATTCAATACTGAAAGGCAAAGGTTTGGATATTTTGGGGTAAAATTATAATATTTATGGCAATAACACTTAGAATAATATTTCATCAAGTCTGAATTCATTTATACTGAATTCTGAATTGAATGGGACAGTGTGTGAATATAAATACGACGGGTGTGGTTCCCCGAGTGGGGGGATTGACCCACTTGGGGGCATGATTACAATTGATTTATTTTCATTATCCTGGTAGACTAGGCGCGGCGTTGAGTTCTATCACTGAACACGGATTTTCCCAAAATTAGGAGGAACATGGGGAAGGCAATGTCTTAGCATTAGGATCTTTCTGCGAGAAAAAGCATGAAGTTAAAAAATAAATAAATTGTAGAAATAACTACTTAGAATGTTCAAGTATGACAAGTTCATTTTGCACCTAAATTGTGTGACCATACCAGGTTCCCTGATTATGGTCAAATGACATTATACGGGTGCTAGGTTTAATATCAAGTCAAGGTCAAGTGGAGGTAGAGTTAGCACGCAAACGCCACGCAATGCTTCGAACATTCGGCAGAAAGTGGGTAACGGAGTAGCGTAACACTAGCTTCCCTCTGTGTGTATATAGTTTTTGGGTATGGAAAAGACAAGACAAACGAGTGCACCTGATGTAATAACACCAGAGGAGCTACAGGTGCGTTACTGGCCTTTAAGACGAAGGTATTCACGATTTTGAAAGTACCCAAGTCGTATATGAAATATAGCGTGCAGCTAAAAGCAAGTAAATATTTATTAAACTTTAAAAGATGTGGCGAAAATTCAATATAAAGACTATTTATTAAAATAAAAATAGCAAAGTAGTTCGTTAGAGTAGATTTTTCTGAACAGCGAAAAGCTTTTAATTCTCCACAACGAAATTAAGACCAATTTATATAATTACAACCTTTTAAATAAACACTGAAATTACTTTTAGCTTGGCGAACTAATCAAAATATTTTTTTAAAAGACTATTACAAAAATATAACGGGGAAGATTTGTGTCATCGTAAGTAGTCATATAAAGATTTCATGTTCCACACGGCGTTGAGCTCCGCCAATCAAAGCTCTTCGAAATCCTAAATATTTGGCATTGCAAGGGAAACGGAGTGTTTTAATTCGATTTTTCTATTCTGATATATATTATATGGATGAAGCGAGAAACTAAAGAAGAAAAATATAAAGTTGTTTTCTGAATAATAATAATTACATCACGTAATTTTTTTAAGCTTCTTAATAATAAATATTTGATTGCCGCGAGTGGGTATCGCATCTATTATTTTTTTTTTTTGTAATCTTCAATACATAATTCCACTAGCGACCCCAACGCTGTTTCGGCCGCTAAAACTGGTTGTCATATTATAGCCAAATTAAACAAAATGTTTATATAAATGGTAGCGTATGTGTTCTATTAAGTTTCATCCAAATCTGTGTAGCATTTTGCACATGAATTGAATTTTCTACTTCTTAAATTTTCTATATTTCTATCTTTTTCTATGCCTTATTTTATTATACTCTTGCTGTACAATAATAAAAAAAAGAAATTTATTTAGAAGAGCACGGCAGGGTCCTCTTCAATTCATCATGTTTAATTTACTCATTTCTTTGCCCTTTTTCTGCTAAATTAGTAATGAAGCCATTTCTCCACAAAGTGGGGTTACCAGGCTTTGCGATTTATATAACATAAAAGTATATAATATAAAATTGAAAAAAAACGTGAAAAACTATATACTTTTTTAATTAGAAGTTAGAAGTGTCTTAAATAGAATGTTATAAAGAAAATGTGAAATGTATTTCTATTTAATTATAATTTCTAATTCATTTTATAACTTAAGTTATTTTTTTCAACTTCATATTGTAGTCCGTACATAGTCCGTCCGTACAAATTATGGTCTTTTCTCCGTCAATTCAAGACGTTACAAGTAGATTGGCGGAACTTAACGCTGAATTTTCATAACAAGAACTTCATTATTCATTATTCTTTAACATTTTCAAAAAATATTCAGAAAATGTAATCCATAGTCCCACAAGTGTTCCAAAAACAGCCAAGTACAATCAAATTAAATGAGATCTCATTAAAACGCGTCGGTATTGAGTGAACGTGACTAATTTGTTACCGCGAAGCCTTTGAAAGTTTTATTATGGCTGACATAAAGGATATTTGCGTACGAGATTTTATAAAGACATTTCGTTGGCTTCGTATTTATCGTTTAATATTATATAGATATGTTTATAATCTACTTCTATACTCAAAATAAAATTAAATTACCTTCACGTTGAATCCCGCACACAGCAGTCCGTCGAATTCTGGAGACGTTGTATGTTGGGTGGTGGAACTCAAAGGCGACTTCTGCCTTGACATCAGAGCGAAGAAATGGAAACATAAACTTTTTTTTATGGTAAAAGCATAGCAAACGAGCGTACGGGTCACCTGATAGTAAGTGATCACCGCCACCGGTGCGTTGCCAGCTTTTAGGGTGGCTGGGCCCCGAAGCCCGGCATTACCTAATGCGAAACGCAGTGGCATAAAGCCACTACTTCCCGTCGGTTTTAAATGCCGGGGGTGGTAATTATCCGGTCGAGTCTGCCCATGCGTGTCGCCATTGCTGGCGGCGTGACTCTCCCACTCGTACTTTAGTCGCCTCTTACGACACCACCAGTACCAGGGTGATCCTATTCTAAGCCGGGAACACGCGGCTAAAACTTAAATAAATATTTCATTTCCTCGAATAGCGATCAAACCCACAACCAGTCGCGCTTACGATCCCACATTACAGAGTTCTACACCTATTATCTATTTATATTTATATTATAAAGAGAATATAAGCAATTTATTATATGGCGTATATTAAAATTTTATTTATTTCGTCGCGCTTATCTCATTGGTAAGAATTGAAAAACCTTTTCCCGTAGGATAATCCACTAATCGAAGAAGAGATAACCCACCACATCTTTGGTCGGAGTCACTTCTCTTACGTAAAATGTTAGGCAGACGAAGTCACGTGTGGGCGGTGTTACTCGTATATAAACGATCTATGCACTATCTTATATTGCCGCAGTGAAACGAATGGAAATTGATAACGACGCTCGATGACGAAAATTGAAACTATTGAATTGTATTGAAGAACATCTCGCAGAGTAAAAGCTCCCGTTGAGTTATTGAATATCTTTTACTATATTTCTGAAGTAAAGAGTTATTTCTTGACATTTTTAGATGCCTTTATAGATGCTGTAATTTTTTTTTGTTTATATTAAAAATTAATTTATAAATAACTGTGGTTAAGGAGCACATTGTAGCGCTAAGTTTCCGCTTTTTATTTGATTGTCAGATGAAGGTAGAGGTAGGATATATATACACAAAATGATGAAATTATAAATAAATTAAAAAACAATATTAAATTTAATTTATTTATATTTCTACTCTTTATTAAAAAGAAAGTTGTCTTACATATATAAACAATATGTTTTTCAATTAATTTAAACAACGAGAAACTAAATAAAAAATTACAAAGGGCTAGTTAAAAAACTATTTTAATTCTTATGTAATTTGATACAATGTAAAATAAAATCAGACTCAGAATCAGATTTAGACTCGTTTCCCTTTTCAAAGATACGATCTTTATACACATATTATAGAATCTATTCATTTTTTAATATTTTAGTCGTATGGAACATTTTCTTGTATTTTAATCATATTTTTAGCAAAAATGTTCCTAGACGATGTAAGTCGTGAAGTAATAATAACATCAAATTAGATAACAATTTCCAGTTTAGTTAAGAAATTATTTTTTAAGTAATCAATGCCGTAAAAATATTTATCTACACAATTTGTGAAGAAAACATAACGTCGTAAAGTAAAATAGAATTAATTTTTGGATGCAGCTCATCCTTAGCCATATAATTAAGTGGAAAATATCTTTTTTTTTTAATTTTTCCTTATATACTTAAAACAATAATTTTTAATAAAAAGAAAAACCCACTTCTAACAACGAAATAAAAAGTGACATAATAATTTTACAAAGATTAAACAAAAAGCAAACTGTCAGAAATAGATTTAATAAAAAGGGACCACATGGGAAGCACTACCTTTCAAATTAAATAAAAATCATCAAAATCGGTTCACCGCGTCAGAAGTTATGAGGTAACAAACATAAAAAAATACAGTCGAATTAATAACCTCCTTTTCTTACAGAAGTCGCTTAAAAATTGTGATATTTTTATATAACTTATAAGTAAAAATTTGAATTTGAAGCGTGGGCTTTGTTTTCATATTCTAAAACATAAACAAGTAGTAAATCACTTCTCTCAGTTTTCCCCACAAAATGCGACAAAATTGTAAGGAAAATATGCCCCAGATAGGCTAAAGGTGATATGAAGTAAATAGCGCAATGTGGCCTTAATACTCGTTTAGCGATTACAATTTTAATTAATCTGCCTGTTCACACGGCAAATGAGAAAAGATCCTGTATGAATCTAGGTAATAGATTTTTACGTTTTTCTTTTTAAAATTAATAATATAAAACCGTTGTGGTGTAGTTGTGTAGTTAAATTTTATAGTACGTTGTGGGTTCGATTTCTATTTGGAGTAATTTTATTTTCTGATTTTCTGAAAACTAGAAGTTACCAGCTTACATTTTTCATGTTGCATCACGCACATAGCAGGGAAGACACAGAGAAGGCGGGAACTTAATGTTAAAATAATCTGTTCCCATTAAGAGATTTCCGTTTCCCACTTACCGCTGAATTCTAAAAACAATCCGTGTTGTATATTCTTACCAGAGTAAAAGTTATATTGAGAATAGAACCCACAACTGTCAATCTTATAAAGGCCGGCAACGCACCTGTAACTCCTCTGGTGTTGCACGGGGTCGTGGGCGGCGGTGATCACTCTAGGTGACCCGAACGCTCGTTTGCCTTGTCTTTTTACCATAAAAAAAAAAAAAAAAACTATGCTGCGACGGCCTCAGTAAACAAACAAAGAAAAAAGCAAGTTAAAGCAATAACAGCAGTTGTATAATATAATAGAATAATTTTATTGAAATTCAACGACGTGGAGCCCCGTTGGGAGACGAGACCGCACGGAAAATATCTAAAACGGGCTGGAACTCAGCACGCTCTGTATTGTAATGTAAATTATGAATTTGCCTCAAAACCCTTAATATTTGCTAAATTACTCTCCTTCCCACTGTTTCGAGTTAATTAAAACGTCTGTTCAAATTAAAATTAACTAAGGACTAAACCCAACGGCTTACTAAATTATGATGCTATGTCAAGCTATATATTGTTTTAATCTTTGCGTATATTGAAATAAAAAGACTTAAAACACTCTGTTTTTATTCTTTCCTTGAACTTTTCAAATATTATCACTTTAAGTGAAGATAAAACACATACAATTATTATACCGTTATGATTTAGTTTCGTCAGTGACTGTCTTGGAAATTAATTAGTGTTTTATCACTAGGTTTCGCATAGAATGTGAACCCACTCCCCACAAATTGTCGCGCTTACAGTCATACTTTGAGCCCCTGAGCTATGACAGGTCAAATAAATATTTTTATTATATAAATTATTTAAAAGAAACGATTGAAGCCCATGAGTCCAGTATTTTTTAACTGTATGACTGTTAACGCGACTGGTTGTGGGTTCGTTAAAAATAATAAATATTTAATTTCGCTCTGACAAGCAATGAGCGGTGGTAAGTTCCGTCACTCAACATGCAATGTCTCCGGAATTTGGCGGAAAGCGATTAATGAAAGTTTCTTAATAGGAACGGAGTGTGTCGTAATGGGAACGGACACTTGGTTCCCAGGTTCCCTCTCCCTCTATCTGCTTTGTGCGCAATACAGTGTGCAATTAAAAAAAAACAGAATAAAATTCAATTTAATTTCTAAATTATTTATTTTTCTATAAGTAATCATCATTAGGTTGTACTGTTGATTGTTTTTACATATAAAAGTAAAGAGAACTAAACGGGCTCCTTTTAGATAAATTTTAATTGCTTAAATTTCATTTATAAAACTTTCTAATCTAATGAACAACTCCACGCAACTGATCCTTATGACCAATAACAAGTGTCTAGGATGTCATGATTATATATTATAAATACGACTTCAAATTTAGCTCATTACTGTTGTCGAAGCTACGAACACGCTACGAACATAACACATGGATGAAAGACTAAAAATGAAAACAACATTTCTTTTGAAAATTTTTTCAACTTAATTACCTTTTAGGGTGATACAATGGTTCCAACGCTTTTCCAATTTTTCAATACCATGTTTATAAAAAAAAATATCTTTCGCTTCAAAATAAGTTTCAGTTTCAACGATGACCTCCTCATTTGAGCCAAATCTTTTTCCCTAGAGCATTTTTTTAAGATGAGCAAAGAGCCAGTAGTCACTGGGGGCCAAATCTGGCGACTATGGGAGGTGGGTAAGCAGATCAAAGCCCAATTCGTTCAATTTTGGCATTGTTTTCATCGACTCGTGGCAGGGTGCATTGTCTTGGTGAAAATGATTTTTTTTTCTATTAGGATAGGATTATGATGACTGCCGCTTCGACTCTGGAGTGTAGTGATGTATCCATATTTCGTCCATGGTCACGTAACGACGCAAGACGTACCTTTTTTGTTGCGAGTAACTATTTACTATCGCTATCTCTATCGATAAACAACTTTCTGAATCATCGACTCGTTGCTGTTTTTGTTCCATCGAAAGCAATCGCGGCACCCACTTGAAAAAAACCTTTTTCATGCTCAATTTTTCATAAAGGATAATAAATACACTTCTATATGATATCTGTGTCATCTCAGCAATCTCACGGACCTTCACTTTACGATCTTTCATTATAATTTTGGTCACTTCACTCACATTTTCCGGTGTAACAGCTTTCACAGGTCTACCCGAGCACTCCGCGTTATTTGTGTCGGTACGACCATGTTTAAACTCGGCAAACCACCGACAAATCGTTGCTTTTAATGGAATAGAGTCCGGGTAACATTTCTCAATCCATTGTTTCGCTTGCACGGTGTTTTCACCCATTAAAAAACAATGTTTTCTTAGAAGGTGGGAGAGTCACGAAGCCAGCAATGGCAACACGCATGGGCAGACTTGACCGGATCATTATCACCCCCGGCATTTAAAACCGGCGTGAAGTAGTGGCTTTATGCCACTGCGTTTCGCATTAGGTAATGCCGGGCTCCGGCACCCAACCACTTCAAAAGCTGACAACGCTCCAGTAGCTCCTTAGGTGTTACGCGGGGTCGTGGTCAGCGGTGATCACTTATCATTAGGTGACCCGTACGCTCGTTTGCCATATCTTTTTCCATATAAAAAAAAAGAACACGAAACTCGGTTTTTACATTTTTTAAACAAACTACAAAACGACTTTACTCTAACCTCAATAACTCGGCTGTTTCTGGTCCGATTGACTTAAATTTTTAACACGTTTCAAGCAAAGGTAGTACTCTAAAAAGACGTGGTTCTGGTTTACTACGAGCGCCATCTCTGGGTTAGTCTCGGGACTTATTGGTTCACGTATTATTATTTAACTCATAATATGGAAAGATATTTTTAAAGAAAATTCTTCAGTGGGGAAGAGTCTTCCTATAAATGTGAGGATTGTGGGTTCGATTCCAGTTTAAGAAACAAATTATTATAATTTCCCCGTACTGTAAGGTCAAACCGCGGCCTTGATATTCATTTAATTACTCCTTGTAAGAATCGAACTTACAACCATCGAGTCTAAAATCACATGTTTACATCACTGCGCCACGACGGCTTCTAGTATTAATATTGAGATAGATTAATTTCCCAAGTGGTGATCTGACCCGCAGCCATCGGTTAGTTGTTATCGCAATACGATAACAAGGTCTTTCTATTATTCTATAGAATAATTATTTTATTTATAACGAGCTATAATTAATTAATGTATATAAAGCCTACGTTTGTATAAATTTAAAATGTTACATACAAACGCGCCGACAGCAACCACTCAAAGCAAATTATATTAAAATTTCAAATGGAAAATTAAAGATGAGGTGCTGTATTTGCGGCTTTAGACAAAGTGTGATATCTTATATTTATTTAAAAAAACATTATATTTCTTAGTTGCTACACGTACTACCATCTTACATAATGCTTTAAAAGTTTAGTTTTGGGCTGAAAAGTATATACAAAAACAGCTTTACCTTTTTCCCGTATAGAGAAGGTAAGGCAAAGGAAAACTTAGGCTTAAACACTCTATTCTTCATTTTTTGTGTTGAGTGGAGAAATCAACAACATGTTTTATCTAACAGAGCGTGGAAATGTAAAAAAAATTGTTTGATGGGTAATTTTACCACTTTGCTTTTCTTTGCTCTGGTAAGAAAAAAAATCGCCAAATTGAGCTCTAATGTCCCTAAAATTAGGCAGTGCATGGAAAACAAAATTCCCTAATTCTTCTCCCTCATCTTCCTATCCTGCTATATCCCCATATAGCAGGATAGGATAGAGTATAAATCTGAAAAAATATCTACAAATTTGAAGGTTATGCCAGTTTTAGTTGAAACTAAATATAAATTAATACATAAGTTAATAATTTAAATATCCCATTTCACATTCAACGATAATTGTATGGTTAGCCAGTCCTTTGTGGTGAATATCACGAGTGCATTCATAATAATATATTATGAAATTATGTATATTATATAGTTAAACATTTTTTTAACTTTACATATTTTATTGAAAAAAATTCTTTCGTCTCTCACCTGTTTTTTATTCTTCATTCATTCATTCATACTGTGACACTAGTGTCTCAGTCTCAGTGGCAGACACTAGTGTCTGCCATTCTACGTAATAATTGCAAATTTGATCATATAAGTCGCATATCTTGCGAAAAGTTTGCGGTTCCATAGAATCACAATATAAGTTTTTCCATTTGTCCTATAATTTCTCAATTTCTAGCAAATTTCAAACATTAGTTCCACGGAAAAATGCGATAAGCTTTATAAATATAACTCTATATTGCGTCGACTAAGATGCTTAAAGTTATAACTAAGATGCTTAAGGTATAACTGCAAATCTGGGTAGTTGGTATTATTTTTAATTTTATACCACCATGTAATACAACGCAACGTATTAATCTTATAAATTTTCCTTTTTTTTCTTTTGAGAACCTAACAAAAATAGATTTACGCTTTTTCCGTCTTAACAGTGTAGGCAGAGGGAATCTAATGTTAAGAAACTTAATTCTCCATATTCCTCTCAATTTTCAAGATATTGTACATTAAGGGTGGCACTGACCCATGTACTTTAGTCAGGGTGGGAAATTGTAAATAATCCAGTCCCCCGAGTAAAATACCCCCGAATCCAGAACTACCCTCATTAATGTCAGACACTGTACTACCGCGTAACAATAACAAACATTGAAATTAACATATTAAATTAACTTGTAACTTCGCGGTTGGATGCCTCTTTTAATATCAAAATATAATACAGTGTTTCATAAATGGCGAAAGGTGTCTAAATAAATTAAGTAAAACTCAAAATACAGCTTTTAACGTTAAATATACATAATAACCAATCACTGTAGAAAAAATCTTAATTTTATATGAAAAATGTGTTATGAAATTTCGAGTGTAATTACTCGTGAAATGTTAAAACGTTTATATTAAAAAAAGTTATTTATGTAATGAGTAAATAGTCTGTGAATTATAAATGAAAAAAATCAGCTTCACGCTGTATCCCGCACACAGGAGTGTATGCCGAAGGAACGTAGTGTTAAGACCACTTCGTTCCCTAATTTTCACCGAATTCTGGAGACATTGCGTGTTCGTGTTCGTTGCGTGGCAGAACTCAACGCCACGCTTTGCCTCGACACCAGAGTGAAGAAGTGGAAATATAAGCGTAAATAAATATTTCACGTCCTCGAGTAGGGATCGAATCCACAACCGTAGCGTTACAGTCACACCATTGTGCCGCTGCGCCACGACGACCTCTAAATAATAGTCTGTGAGATATATATTTTAAAAAAAATCAGCTTGACGCTGTATCTCGCACACAGCAGGATAGGCAGAAGAAACGTAGTGTTAAGATACTCTGTTCCCCACTTTCCGCCGTATTCTGAAAGCATTGCATATTGAGTGATAGAACTCAATACAAGAAATAAATGAACTAAGAAACAATTGTTTCACCTGTGACAGCATATATATATATATATATATATATTACATTGTAAATTAAGACTGAATTTTCAGAGAAAAGGTTATATACCATCAGTCAAAGTCAATACCAATCGATAGAATCTTAATTTACAGCCATCACGTCCGCCGCACTCAACTCTAACATTATACTCGTATATGTATGTTTGATAACACAAAGTTAGATATTAACACGTAATAAAGCAGATATTGCGAGCGTATTATCCATCGGGTAGCAGATTTCTAAGAATATTACAAATTATTATGTAGAAGTGATATGATTGTTTGTTTTATTGCTTCACACTGTACTCCGCTCTCAGCACATTAGGTTCCTAGGTTCCTTCTGCCTTCCCTGATACATGATACGGTTACGGTGACCATGGTGCAGTGAAACAGTGTTATGGAGTCGAGGCGATGATTGTGACTTCGATTAAAATTTAAATTTGTTTAATTATACATAATTAGTTAGTTGTCTTCTTGGCCTTCTAAACGTTTGACATGGATTTAATTAAATTTAAGTTAAAAATTTTGTAAATTAATAAAGAAGTTCACATACTGAGTTTATACAAGCGTATAGAAATGGAAGGATTTTAAAACGAAACAATATAATCTGTCTAACAAAATAAATACTCTTTGTAACATCTGTGGGTAGCGTAGCTTAGCAAAAATCGTAGAAGTCTCTACGAACTTGCTACGAATAGAAGTTCTAATAAATAGTATAGAAGTACCAGGTGGTTTGTGGTGGTATAATTTAAAAGCTTCAGCGCTTGCTAACAGGTACGGATTCAAGTTGCTTGCCTCTAAATTAAAAAATAATAATAATTTTCTAAATGATAGTTTACCTTTTTAGACATGGTGATGATGGTATATTTATATACTGACTGTCAAGCTTGTCAAACGTTTATGGGTTCGATTTCTATTCAGGGTAATGGAATATTTTCAACTCCCTCAGCAATATATAGCGCGGAGTTGAGTTTAGATACTCAACACTCCGTGTTGAGTTTACTTACTCAACATGCAATTTCTCGAAAATTGGGCAAGATGCTGGAAACGAAGTATCTTAAGTCTATATATAGCGTGAACTTACAAATAATAAAATATAAAGTACCAGAGATTCAAAATATTTAAAATAAAATAATATTACACTCAAAACCATACGTAAAGAAACCACAAATTAAATTATTTAATTTAGCAGCGATGCCCCTTCCATTGTAACTACTAACCGACTCGCACCGCCTCAAACCGGTTTCAGCTGGATATTGAATTAACACGAGGCCACACTGTGGAATTTTAATGACAGAGGGATTTTTCTTGCTTCAGTAATACCTTTTTTTGAGGTCGCTGACAATTAATATTTTCATTTTATACAATTTTAATAAGACCGCTGTAAATTCTTTTAATTTGGTTATTTCATTGGGGGATAAGTACTAAATGCTTTTTTACTAGCTTTGTGAGAGAATTATAATATTTATTTTTATATATAGACGTTTTTTAATTTTGACTTCTGTATTTCGTCGCTTTAAAAATACTTGCGACTAAAAAAACATAGGCGGAGGCAACAAGAGTGTCTTGACTACAAAGTTCAGTCTTGCATGCTCGTTTGGTTTGAAAATAGAACTTTTATTGTATAAGCACGCACCCACAATATTTAAAATACAAATAGCTTAGGCAACTATTTCACATTTTTCCAGATTTGTTCAGGAAATAACATATTATAAGATATTGTGTTCTCCGTTTTTCGCTTACGACGGGACTGAATACAGTTAAGCTTTAAATTTATAAAAGATAAACTATAGTAAAGATATAATATTTTTCTAGCATAACCTGACGCTTTTTCCCTTATTACAGAAGACCTAGTAGATCCTCCCTATATCTGATTTTATTTTGAGTTGTGTGTTAAATGGTGGAACCCAACGCCGCCCATTGTCTCAAAGAGCAGAATCATAAAAATATTTTTAAAATAATCATTTTCCTGAGAGGCGAACCCAAAACCATTACGTTTACAGCGAACCTGGGAGCTTAATGTTAAAACATTCCCTTCTCATAAAGATACTTCCACTGAGTTCTCGAGGTGTGACGAAACTCAACGCCGCATTAATTCTATAAATATTTTAAAACTTTCCATACATTTTAACGTAGCAAGATTTGAAGCTAGTTGGAGCATATTTCGCCCCAATTGCATATAAGTGCTACCAGTGATAGATTGTTCTTAAACTTCTATCTGCAGACTCGTTTTAGATTCGTTTCTATGTAGGGTTGCGTTCGT